>CAWVNZ010002626.1:0-56151 GCA_963930735.1 Dioctria linearis
AAATTTTAATTACGCCAGGGATTGCCTTTTCTATAGTAAATTTTGCAATAATTAATTTTTTACTGTCTCAAATTTTAATTACGCCAGGGATTGCCCTTTTCTATAGTAAATTTTGCAAAAAATAATTGTTTAGTGTCTCAAATTTTAATTACGCCAGGGATTGCCTTTTCTATAGTAAATTATTCAAAAAATAATTTTATACTGTCTCAAATTTTAATTACGCCAGGGATTGCCTTTTTCTATAGTAAAATTATTCAAAAACTAAATTTTATACTGTCTCAAATTTGAATTACGCGAGGGATTGCTTTTCTATAGTAAATTATTCAAAAATAATTTTTTACTGTCGCATATTTTAATTACGCCAGGGATTGCCTTTTCTATAGTAAATTATTCAAAATTCATTTTTTACTGTCGCAAATTTTAATTACGCCAGGATTGCCTTTTCTATAGTAAATTATTCAAAAACTAATTTTATACTGTCGCAAATTTTAATTACGCCAGGGATTGCCTTTTCTATAGTAAATTATTCAAAAATTCATTTTTACTGTCGCAAATTTTAATTACGCAGGGATTGCCTTTTCTATAGTAAATTATTCAAAAAATAATTGTTTAGTGTCGCAAATTTAATTACGCCAGGGATTGCCTTTTCTATAGTAAATTATTCAAAAAATAATTTTATACTGTCGCAAATTTTAATTACGCCAGGGATTGCCTTTTCTATAGTAAATTTTGCAATAATTAATTTTTTACTGTCTCAAATTTTAATTACGCCAGGGATTGCCTTTTCTATAGTAAATTTTGCAAAAAATAATTGTTTAATGTCTCAAATTTTAATTACGCCAGGGATTGCCTTTTCTATAGTAAATTATTCAAAAAATAATTTTATACTGTCTCAAATTTTAATTACGCCAGGGATTGCCTTTTCTATAGTAAATTATTCAAAAACTAATTTTTTACTGTCGCAAATTTTAATTACGCCAGGGATTGCCTTTTCTATAGTAAATTATTCAAAAAATAATTTTATACTGTCTCAAATTTTAATTACGCCAGGGATTGCCTTTTCTATAGTAAATTATTCAAAAAATAATTTATACTGTCTCAAATTTGAATTACGCCAGGGATTGCCTTTTCTATAGTAAATTATCAAAAAATAATTTTTTACTGTCGCATATTTTAATTACGCAGGGATTGCCTTTTCTATAGTAAATTATTCAAAAATTCATTTTTTACTGTCGCAAATTTTAATTACGCCAGGGATTGCCTTTTCTATAGTAAATTATTCAAAAACTAATTTTTTTACTGTCGCAAATTTTAATTACGCCAGGGATTGCCTTTTCTATAGTAAATTATTCAAAAATTCATTTTTTACTGTCGCAAATTATAACTACGCCAGGGATTGCCTTTTCTGTAGTAAATTTTGCAAAAAATAATTGTTTAGTGTCTCAAATTTTAATTACGCCAGGGATTGCCTTTTCTATAGTAAATTATTCAAAAATTCATTTTTTACTGTCTCAAATTTTAATTACGCCAGGGGATTGCCTTTTCTATAGTAAATTTTGGCAACAAATAATTTTTTACTGCTGCAAATGTTAAATACGCCAGGGATTGCCTTTTGTATAGTAAATTATTCAAAAAATAATTTTATACTGTCTCAAATTTTAATTACGCCAGGGATTGCCTATTCTATAGTAAATTTTGCAAAAATAATTTTTTACTGTCTCAAATTTTAATTACTCCAGGGATTGCCTTTTCTATAGTAAATTATTCAAAAAATAATTTTTTTCTGTCGCAAATTTTAATTACGCCAGGGATTGCCTTTTCTATAGTAAATTATTCAAAAAATAATTTTATACTGTCGCAAATTTTAATTACGCCAGGGATTGCCTTTTCTATAGTAAATTATTCAAAAATTCATTTTTTACTGTCTCAAATTTTAATTACGCCAGGGATTGCCTTTTCTATAGTAAATTATTCAAAAAATAATTTTTTACTGTCGCAAATTATAATTACGCCAGGGATTGCCTTTTGTATAGTAAATTATTCAAAAAATAATTTTTTACTGTCGCAAATTTTAAATACGCCAGGATTGCCTTTTCTATAGTAAATTATTCAAAAAATAATTTTTTACTGTCGCAAATTTTAATTATGCCACTGATTGCCTTTTGTATAGTAAATTATTCAAAAATTCATTTCTTACTGTCTCAAATTTTAATTACGCCAGGGATTGCCTTTTCTATAGTAAATTATTCAAAAAATAATTTTTTACTGTCGCAAATTATAAATACGCCAGGGATTGCCTTTTCTATAGTAAATTATTCAAAAAATAATTTTTTACTGTCTCAAATTTTAATTACGCCAGGGATTGCCTTTTGTATAGTAAATTATTCAAAAATTCATTTTTTACTGTCTCAAATTTTAATTACGCCAGGGATTGCCCTTTTCTATAGTAAATTATTCAAAAAATAATTTTTTACTGTCGCAAATTATAATTACGCCAGGGATTGCCTTTTGTATAGTAAATTATTCAAAAAATAATTTTTTACTGTCGCAAATTTTAAATACGCCAGGGATTGCCTTTTCTATAGTAAATTATTCAAAAAATAATTTTTTTACTGTCGCAAATTATAATTACGCCAGTGATTGCTTTTCTATAGTAAATGTTGCCAAAAATTAATTTTTTTCTGTCGCAAATTTTAATTACGCCAGGGATTGCCATTTCTATAGTAAATTATTCAAAAATTCATTTTTTACTGTCGCAAATTATAATTACGCCAGGGATTGCCTTTTCTATAGTAAATTTTGCAAAAAATAATTTTTTACTGTTGCAAATTTTAATTACGCCAGGGATTGCCTTTTCTATAGTAAATTATTCAAAAAATAATTTTTTACTGTTTCAAATTTTAATTACGCCAGGGATTGCCTTTTGTATAGTAAATTATTCAAAAAATAATTTTTTACTGTCGCAAATTATAATTACGCCAGGGATTGCCTTTTCTATAGTAAATGTTGCAAAAATTAATTTTTTTCTGTCGCAAATTTTAATTACGCCAGGGATTGCCTTTTCTATAGTAAATTATTCAAAATTCATTTTTTACTGTCGCAAATTATAATTACGCCAGGGATTGCCTTTTCTATAGTAAATTATTCAAAAATTCATTTTTTACTGTCTCAAATTTAATTACGCCAGGATTGCCTTTTCTATAGTAAATTATTCAAAAATAATTTTTTACTGTCTCAAATTTTAATTACGCCAGGGATTGCCTTTTCTATAGTAAATTATTCAAAAAATAATTTTTTACTGTCGCAAATTTTAATTACGCCAGGGATTGCCTTTTCTATAGTAAATTTTGCAAAAATTAAATTATTTAGTGTCTCAAATTGAATTACGCCAGGGATTGCCTTTTCTATAGTAAATTATTCAAAAAATAATTTTTACTGTTGCAAATTTTAATTACGCCAGGGATTGCCTTTTCTATAGTAAATTATTCAAAAATAATTTTTTTACTGTCGCAAATTTTAATTACGCCAGGGATTGCCTTTTGTATAGTAAATTTTGCAAAAAATAATTTTTTACTGTCGCAAATTTTAATTACGCCAGGGATTGCCTTTTCTATAGTAAATTATTCAAAAAATAATTTTTTACTGTCGCAAATTTTAATTACGCCAGGGATTGCCTTTTCTATAGTAAATTATTCAAAATTCAGTTTTTACTGTCGCAAATTTTAATTACGCCAGGGGATTGCCTTTTCTATAGTAAATTATTCAAAAATTCATTTTTTACTGTCGCAAATTATAATTACGCCAGGGATTGCCTTTTCTATAGTAAATTATTCAAAAAATAATTTTTTACTGTCGCAAATTATAATTACGCCAGGGATTGCCTTTTCTATAGTAAATTATTCAAAAAAAAATTTTATACTGTCGCAAATTTTAATTACGCCAGGGATTGCCTTTTCTATAGTAAATTATTCAAAAATTCATTTTTTACTGTCGCAAATTTTAATTACGCCAGGAATTGCCTTTTCTATAGTAAATATTCAAAAAATAATTGTTTAGTGTCGCAAATTTTAATTACGCCAGGGATTGCCTTTTCTATAGTAAATTATTCAAAAAATAATTTTATAGTGTCGCAAATTTTAATTACGCCAGGATTGCCTTTTCTATAGCAAATTTTGCAAAAATTAATTTTTACTGTCTCAAATTTTAATTACGCCAGGGATTGCCTTTTCTATAGTAAATTTTGCAAAAAATAATTGTTTAGTGTCTCAAATTTAATTACGCCAGGGATTGCCATTTCTATAGTAAATTATTCAAAAAATAATTTTATACTGTCTCAAATTTTAATTACGCCAGGGGATTGCCTTTTCTATAGTAAATTATTCAAAAACTAATTTTTTACTGTCGAAAATTTTAATTACGCCAGGGATTGCCTTTTCTATAGTAAATTATTCAAAAAATAATTTTATACTGTCTCAAATTTTAATTACGCCAGGGATTGCCTTTTCTATAGTAAATTATTCAAAAAATAATTTTATACTGTCTCAAATTTGAATTACGCCAGGGATTGCCTTTTCTATAGTGAATTATTCAAAAAATAATTTTTACTGTCGCATATTTTAATTACGCCAGGGATTGCCTTTTCTACAGTAAATTATTCAAAAATTCATTTTTTACTGTGGCAAATTTAATTACGCCAGGGATTGCCTTTTCTGTAGTAAATTTTGCAAAAAATAATTGTTCAGTGTCTCAAATTTTAATTACGCCAGGGATTGCCTTTTCTATAGTAAATTATTCAAAAATTCATTTTTTACTGTCTCAAATTTTAATTACGCCAGGGATTGCTTTTCTATAGTAAATTTTGCAAAAAATAATTTTTTACTGTTGCAAAATTTTAAATACGCCCAGGGATTGCCTTTTGTATAGTAAATTATTCAAAAAATAATTTTATCCTGTCTCAAATTTTAATTACGCCAGGGATTGCCTTTTCTATAGTAAATTTTGCAAAAAATAATTTTTTTACTGTCTCAAATTTTAATTACGCCAGGGATTGCCTTTTCTATAGTAAATTATTCAAAAAATAATTTTTCTCTGTCGCAAATTTTAATTACGCCAGGGATTGCCTTTTTCTATAGTAAATAATTCAAAAATAATTTTATACTGTCGCAAATTTTAATTACGCCAGGGATTGCCTTTGCTATAGTAAATTATTCAAAAATTCATTTTTTACTGTCTCAAATTTTAATTACGCCAGGGATTGCCTTTTCTATAGTAAATTATTCAAAAAATAATTTTTTACTGTCGCAAATTATAATTACGCCAGGGATTGCCTTTTGTATAGTAAATTATTCAAAAAATAATTTTTACTGTCGCAAATTTTAAATACGCCAGGGATTGCCTTTTCTATAGTAAATTATTCAAAAAATAATTTTTTACTGTCGCAAATTTTAATTACGCCAGGGATTGCCTTTTGTATAGTAAATTATTCAAAAATTCATTTTTTACTGTCTCAAATTTTAATTACGCCAGGGATTGCCTTTTCTATAGTAAATTATTCAAAAAATAATTTTTACTGTTGCAAATTTTAATTACGCCAGGGATTGCCTTTTGTATAGTAAATTATTCAAAAAATAAATTTTTTTACTGTCTCAAATTTTAATTACGCCAGGGATTGCCTTTTGTATAGTAAATTATTCAAAAATTCATTTTTTACTGTCTCAAATTTTAATTACGCCTGGGATTGCCTTTTCTATAGTAAATTATTCAAAAAATAATTTTTTACTGTCGCAAATTATAATTACGCCAGGGATTGCCTTTTGTATAGTAAATTTTGCAAAAAAATAATTTTTACTGTCGCAAAATATAATTACGCCAGGGATTGCCTTTTGTATAGTAAATTATTCCAAAAATAATTTTTTACTGTCGCAAATTTTAAATAGGCCAGGGATTGCCTTTTCTATAGTAAATTATTCAAAAAATAATTTTTTACTGTCTCAAATTTTAATTACGCCAGGGATTGCCTTTTCTATAGTAAATTATTCAAAAATTCATTTTTTACTGTCGCAAATTTTAATTACGCCAGGGATTGCCTTTTCTATAGTAAATTTTGCAAAAAATAATTGTTTAGTGTCTCAAATTTTAATTACACCAGGGATTGCCTTTTCTATAGTAAATTATTCAAAAAATAATTTTTTACTGTTGCAAATTTTAATTACGCCAGGGATTGCCTTTTCTATAGTAAATTATTCAAAAATAATTTTTTACTGTCGCAAATTTTAATTACGCCAGGGATTGCCTTTTGTATAGTAAAATTTTGCAAAAAATAATTTTTTACTGTCGCAAATTATAATTACGCCAGGGATTGCCTTTTTTATAGTAAATTATTCAAAAAATAATTTTTTACTGTCGCAAATTATAACTAAGCCAGGGATTGCCTTTTCTATAGTAAATTTTGCAAAAAAGAATTGTTTAGTGTCGCAAATTTTAATTACGCCAGGGATTGCCTTTTCTATAGTAAATTTTGCAAAAATTAATTTTTTACTGTCGCAAAGTATAATTACGCCAGGGATTGCCTTTTCTATAGTAAATTATTCAAAAAATAATTTTTTACTGTCGCAAATTATAATTACGCAGGGATTGCCTTTTCTATAGTAAATTATTCAAAAAATAATTTTTTACTGACGCAAATTTTAATTACGCCAGGGATTGCCTTTTCTATAGTAAATTATTCAAAAACTAATTTTTAGTGTCTCAAATTTTAATTACGCCAGGGATTGCCTTTTCTATAGTAAATTATTCAAAAAATAATGTTTTACTGTCGCAAATTTTTAATTACGCCAGGGATTGCCTTTTCTATAGTAAATTATTCAAAAATTTATTTTTTACTGTCGCAAATTATAATTACGCCAGGGATTGCCTTTTCTATAGTAAATTATTCAAAAAATAATTTTTTACTGTCGCAAATTTTAATTACGCCAGGGATTGCCTTTTCTATAGTAAATTATTCAAAAAATAATTTTTTACTGTCGCACATTTTAATTACGCCAGGGATTGCCTTTTCTATAGTAAATTTTGCAAAAAATAATTGTTTAGTGTCGCAAATTTTAATTACGCCAGGGATTGCCTTTTCTATAGTAAATTTTGCAAAAATTAATTTTTTACTGTCGCAAATTATAATTACGCCAGGGATTTGCCTTTTCTATAGTAAATTATTCAAAAAATAATTTTTTACTGTCGCAAATTATAATTACGCCAGGGATTGCCTTTTCTATAGTAAATTATACAAAAAATAATTTTTTACTGTCGCAAATTTTAATTACGCCAGGGATTGCCTTTTCTATAGTAAATTATTCAAAAACTAATTTTTTAGTGTCTCAAATTTTAATTACGCCAGGGGATTGCCTTTTCTATAGTAAATTATTCAAAAATAATTTTTTACTGTCGCAAATTTTAATTACGCCAGGGATTGCCTTTTCTATAGTAAATTATTCAAAAAATAATTTGTTACTGTTGCAAATTATAATTACGCCAGGGATTGCCTTTTCTATAGTAAATTATTCAAAAATAATTTTTTACTGTTGCAAATTTTAATTACGCCAGGGATTGCCTTTTGTATAGTAAATTATTCAAAAAATAATTTTTTACTGTTGCAAATTTTAAATACGCCAGGGATTGCCTTTTTGTATAGTAAATTTTGCAAAAAATAATTGTTTGGTGTCGCAATTTTAATTACGCCAGGGATTGCCTTTTTCTTTAGTAAATTATTCAAAAAAATA
This sequence comes from Dioctria linearis, assembly GCA_963930735.1. Taxonomy (NCBI): domain Eukaryota; kingdom Metazoa; phylum Arthropoda; class Insecta; order Diptera; family Asilidae; genus Dioctria; species Dioctria linearis. The sequence continues at coordinate 7,773 of CAWVNZ010002626.1, forward strand.
ATTTTTTACTGTTGCAAATTTTAAATACGCCAGGGATTGCCTTTTGTTTAGTAATTTTTGCAAAAAATAATTGTTTAGTGTCGCAAATTTTAATTAAGCCAGGGCTTGCCTTTTCTATAGTAAGTTATTCAAAAAATAATTGTTTAGTGTCTCAAATTTTAATTACGCCAGGGATTGCCTTTTCTATAGTAAATTATTCAAAAATTCATTTTTTACTGTCGCAAATTATAATTACGCCAGGGATTGCCTTTTGTATAGTAAATTATTCAAAAAATAATTTTTTACTGTCTCAAATTTTAATTAGGCCAGGGATTGCCTTTTGTATAGTAAATTATTCAAAAAATAATTTTTACTGTCGCAAATTATAATTACGCCAGGGATTGCCTTTTGTATAGTAAATTATTCAAAAAATAATTTTTTACTGTCGCAAATTTTAATTACGCCAGGGATTGCCTTTTCTATAGTAAATTATTCAAAAAATAATTTTTTACTGTCGCTAATTATAATTACGCCAGGAATTGCCTTTTGTATAGTAAATTATTCAAAAATAATTTTTTACTGTTGCAAATTTTAATTACGCCAGGGCTTGCCTTTTCTAGAGTAAATTATTCAAAAATTCATTTTTTACTGTCGCAAATTTTAATTACGCCAGGGATTGCCTTTTGTATAGTAAATTTTGCAAAAAATAATTTTTCACTGTTGCAAATTTTAATTACGCCAGGGATTGCCTTTTTCTATAGTAAATTATTCAAAAAATAATTTTTTACTGTCTCAAATTTTAATTACGCCAGGGATTGCCTTTTCTATAGTAAATTATTCAAAAAATAATTTTTTACTGTCTCAAATTTTAATTACGCCAGGGATTGCCTTTTCTATAGTAAATTATTCAAAAAATAATTTTTTACTGTCTCAAATTTTAATTACGCCAGGGATTGCCTTTTCTATAGTAAATTATTCAAAAAATAATTTTTTACTGTCTCAAATTTTAATTACGCCAGGGATTGCCTTTTCTATAGTAAATTATTCAAAAAATAATTTTTTACTGTCGCAAATTATAATTACGCCAGGGATTGCCTTTTGTATAGTAAATTATTCAAAAATAATTTTTTTACTGTCGCAAATTATAATTACGCCAGGGATTGCCTTTTCTATAGTAAATTATTCAAAATTCATTTTTTACTGTCGCAAATTATAATTACGCCAGGGATTGCCTTTTCTATAGTAAATTATTCAAAAAATAATTTTTTTTGTTGCAAATTTTAATTACGCCAGGGATTGCCTTTTCTATAGTAAATTATTCAAAAAATAATTTTTTACTGTCGCAAATTATAATTACGCCAGGGATTGCCTTTTGTATAGTAAATTATTCAAAAAAGAATTTTTTACTGTTGCAAATTTTAATTACGCCAGGATTGCCTTTTGTATAGTAAATTATTCAAAAAATAATTTTTTACTGTTGCAAATTTTAAATACGCCAATGATTGCCTTTTGTATAGTAAATTTTGCAAAAAATAATTGTTTAGTGTCGCAAATTTTAATTACGCCAGGGATTGCCTTTTCTATAGTAAATTATTCAAAAAATAATTTTTTACTGTTGCAAATTTTAATTACGCCAGGGATTGCCTTTTCTATAGTAAATTATTCAAAAAATAATTTTTTACTGTTGCAAATTATAAATACGCCAGGGATTGCCTTTTGTATAGTAAGTTTTGCAAAAAATAATTGTTTAGTGTCGCAAATTTTAATTACGCCAGGGATTGCCTTTTCTATAGTAAATTATTCAAAAAATAATTTTTTTACTGTCTCAAATTTTAATTACGCCAGGGATTGCCTTTTCTATAGTAAATTATTCAAAAAATAATTTTTTACTGTCTCAAATTTTAATTACGCCAGGGATTGCCTTTTCTATAGTAAATTATTCAAAAATAATTTTTTACTGTCTCAAATTATAATTACGCCAGGGATTGCCTTTTGTATAGTAAATTATTCAAAAAATAATTTTTTACTGTCGCAAATTATAATTACGCCAGGGATTGCCTTTTCTATAGTAAATTATTCAAAAATTCATTTTTTACTGTCGCAAATTATAATTACGCCAGGGATTGCCTTTTCTATAGTAAATTATTCAAAAAATAATTTTTTACTGTTGCAAATTTTAATTACGCCAGGATTGCCTTTTCTATAGTAAATTATTCAAAAAATAATTTTTTACTGTCGCAAATTATAATTACGCCAGGGATTGCCTTTTGTATAGTAAATTATTCAAAAAAGAATTTTTTACTGTTGCAAATTTTAATTACGCAGGGATTGCCTTTTGTATAGTAAATTATTCAAAAAATAATTTTTTACTGTTGCAAATTTTAAATACGCCAGGGATTGCCTTTTGTTTGTATAGTAAATTTTGCAAAAAATAATTGTTTAGTGTCGCAAATTTTAATTACGCCAGGGATTGCCTTTTCTATAGTAAATTATTCAAAAAATAATTTTTTACTGTTGCAAATTTTAATTACGCCAGGGATTGCCTTTTCTATAGTAAATTATTCAAAAAATAATTTTTTACTGTTGCAAATTATAAATACGCCAGGGATTGCCTTTTGTATAGTAAGTTTTGCAAAAAATAATTGTTTAGTGTCGCAAATTTTAATTACGCAGGGATTGCCTTTTCTATAGTAAATTATTCAAAAAATAATTTTTTACTGTTGCAAATTTTAGTTACGCCAGGGATTGCCTTTTCTATAGTAAATTATTCAAAAAATAATTTTTTACTGTTGCAAATTTTAATTACGCCAGGGATTGTCTTTTCTATAGTAAATTATTCAAAAAATAATTGTTTAGTGTCGCAAATTATAATTACGCCAGGGATTGCCTTTTCTATAGTAAATTATTCAAAAAATAATTTTTTTACTGTTGCAAATTTTAATTACGCCAGGGATTGCCTTTTCTATAATAAATTATTCAAAAAATAATTTTTTACTGTTGCAAATTTTAATTACGCCAGGGATTGCCTTTTCTATAGTAAATTATTCAAAAAATAATTTTTTACTGTCGCAAATTATAATTACGCCAGGGATTGCCCTTTTGTATAGTAAATTATTCAAAAAAATAATTTTTTACTGTTGCAAATTTTAATTACGCCAGGGATTGCCTTTTCTATAGTAAATTTTGCAAAAAATAATTTTTTACTGTTGCAAATTTTAAATACGCCAGGGATTGCCTTTTGTATAGTAAATTTTGCAAAAAATAATTTTTTACTGTCGCAAATTTTAATTACGCCAGGATTGCCTTTTGTATAGTAAATTATTCAAAAAATAATTTTTTACTGTCGCAAATTATAATTACGCCAGGGATTGCCTTTTCTATAGTAAATTATTCAAAAAATAATTTTTTACTGTCGCAAATTTTAATTTCGCCAGGGATTGCCTTTTCTATAGTAAATTATTCAAAAAATAATTTTTTACTGTTGCAAATTTTAAATACGCCAGGGATTGCCTTTTCTATAGTAAATTATTCAAAAAATAATTTTTTACTGTCGCAAATTTTAATTACGCCAGGGATTGCCTTTTCTATAGTAAATTATTCACAAATTCATTTTTTACTGTCGCAAATTATAATTACGCAGGGATTGCCTTTTCTATAGTAAATTATTCAAAAAAATAATTTTTTACTGTTGCAAATTTTAATTACGCCAGGGATTGCCTTTTGTATAGTAAATTATTCAAAAAATAATTTTTTACTGTTGCAAATTTTAAATACGCCAGGGATTGCCTTTTGTTTAGTAAATTTTGCAAAAAATAATTGTTTAGTGTCGCAAATTTTAATTACGCCAGGGATTGCCTTTTCTATAGTAAATTATTCAAAAATAATTTTTTCTGTCACAAATTTTAATTACGCCAGGGATTGCCTTTTCTATAGTAAATTATTCAAAAAATAATTTTTTACTGTTGCAAATTTTAATTACGCCAGGGATTGCCTTTTCTATAGTAAATTATTCAAAAAATAATTTTTTACTGTTGCAAATTTTAAATACGCCAGGGATTGCCTTTTGTATAGTAAATTTTGCAAAAAATAATTGTTTAGTGTCGCAAATTTTAATTACGCCAGGGATTGCCTTTTCTATAGTAAATTATTCAAAAAATAATTTTTTACTCTTGCAAATTTTAATTACGCCAGGGATTGCCTTTTCTATAGTAAATTATTCAAAAAATAATTTTTTACTGTTGCAAATTTTAATTACGCCAGGGATTGCCTTTTCTATAGTAAATTTTGCAAAAAATAATTTTTTAATGTTGCAAATTTTAAATACGCCAGGGATTGCCTTTTCTATAGTAAATTATTCAAAAAATAATTGTTTAGTGTCGCAAATTTTAATTACGCCAGGGATTGCCTTTTGTATAGTAAATTTTGCAAAAAATAATTGTTTAGTGTCGCAAATTTTAATTGCGCCAGGGATTGCCTTTTCTATAGTAAATTATTCAAAAAATAATTTTTTACTGTTGCAAATTTTAATTACGCCAGGGATTGCCTTTTCTATAGTAAATTATTCAAAAAATAATTTTTTACTGTTGCAAATTTTAATTACGCCAGGGATTGCCTTTTCTATAGTAAATTATTCAAAAAATAATTGTTTAGTGTCGCAAATTTTAATTACGCAGGGATTGCCTTTTCTATAGTAAATTATTCAAAAATTCATTTTTTACTGTCGCAAATTATAATTACGCCAGGGATTGCCTTTTCTATAGTAAATTATTCAAAAATAATTTTTTACTGTTGCAAATTTTAATTACGCCAGGGATTGCCTTTTCTATAGTAAATTATTCAAAAATAATTTTTTACTGTCGCAAATTATAATTACGCCAGGGCTTGCCTTTTGTATAGTAAATTATTCAAAAAATAATTTTTTACTGTTGCAAATTTTTATTACGCCAGGGATTGCCTTTTGTATAGTAAATTATTCAAAAAATAATTTTTGCTGTTGCAAATTTTAAATACGCCAGGGATTGCCTTTTGTATAGTAAATTTTGCAAAAAATAATTGTTTAGTGTCGCAAATTTTAATTACACCAGGGATTGCCTTTTTTTAGTAAATTATTCAAAAAATAATTTTTTACTGTTGCAAATTTTAAATACGCCAGGGATTGCCTTTTGTATAGTAAATTTTGCAAAAAATAATTGTTTAGTGTCGCAAATTTTAATTACGCCAGGGATTGCCTTTTCTATAGTAAATTATTCAAAAAATAATTTTTTACTGTTACAAATTTTAATTACGCCAGGGATTGCCTTTTCTATAGTAAATTATTCAAAAAATAATTTTTTACTGTTGCAAATTTTAATTGCGCCAGTGATTGCCTTTTCTATAGTAAATTATTCAAAAAATAATTGTTTAGTGTCGCAAATTTTAATTACGCCAGGGATTGCCTTTTCTATAGTAAATTATTCAAAAATTCATTTTTTACTGTCGCAAATTATAATTACGCCAGGGATTGCCTTTTCTATAGTAAATTATTCAAAAAATAATTTTTTACAGTTGCAAATTTTAATTACGCCAGGGATTGCCTTTTCTATAGTAAATTATTCAAAAAATAATTTTTTACTGTCGCAAATTATAATTACGCCAGGGATTGCCTTTTGTATAGTAAATTATTCAAAAAATAATTTTTTACTGTTGCAAATTTTTATTACGCCAGGGATTGCCTTTTGTATAGTAAATTATTCAAAAAATAATTTTTTTGCTGTTGCAAATTTTAAATACGCCAGGGATTGCCTTTTGTATAGTAAATTTTGCAAAAAATAATTGTTTAGTGTCGCAAATTTTAATTACACCAGGGATTGCCTTTTTTTAGTAAATTATTCAAAAAATAATTTTTTACTGTTGCAAATTTTAATTACGCCAGGGATTGCCTTTTCTATAGTAAATTATTCAAAAATAATTTTTTACGGTCGCAAATTACAATTACGCCAGGGATTGCCTTTTGTATAGTAAATTATTCAAAAAATAATTTTTTACTGTCGCAAATTATAATTACGCCAGGGATTGCCTTTTCTATAGTAAATTATTCAATCCCTGGCGTAATTATAATTTGCGACCGTAAAAAATTATTTTTTGAATAATTTACTATAGAAAAGGCAATCCCTAGCGTAATTATAATTTGCGACAGTAAAAAATTATTTTTTGAATAATTTACTATACAAAAGGCAATACCTGGCGTAATTATAATTTGCGACTTTAAAAATTATTTTTTGAATAATTTACTATAGAAAAGGTAATCCCTGGCGTTATTAAAATTTGCAACAGTAAAAAATTATTTTTTGAATAATTTACTAAAAAAAGGCAATCTCTGGCGTAATTAAAATTTGCGACACTAAACAATTATTTTTTGCAAAATTTACTATACAAAAGGCAATCCCTGTCGTATTTAAAATTTGCAACAGTAAAAAATTATTTTTTGAATAATTTACTATACAAAAGGCAAACCCTGGCGTAATTAAAATTTGCAACAGTAAAAAATTATTTTTTGAATAATTTACTATACAAAAGGCAATCCCTGGCGTAATTATAATCTGCGACAGTAAAAAATTATTTTTTGAATAATTTACTATAGAAAAGGCAATCCCTGGCGTAATTAAAATTTTCAACAGTAAAAAATTATTTTTTGAATAATTTACTATAGAAAAGGCAATCCCTGGCGTAATTATAATTTGCGACAGTAAAAAATGAATTTTTGAATAATTTACTATAGAAAAGGCAATCCCTGGCGTAATTAAAATTTGCGACACTAAACAATTATTTTTTGAATAATTTACTATAGAAAAGGCAATCCCTGGCGTAATTAAAATTTGCAACAGTAAAAAATTATTTTTTGAATAATTTACTATAGAAAAGGCAATCCCTGGCGTAATTAAAATTTGCAACAGTAAAAAATTATTTTTTGAATAATTTACTATAGAAAAGGCAATCCCTGGCGTAATTAAAATTTGCGACACTAAACAATTATTTTTTGCAAAATTTACTATACAAAAGGCAATCCTTGGCGTATTTAAAATTTGCAACAGTAAAAAATTATTTTTTGAATAATTTACTATACAAAAGGCAATCCCTGGCGTAATTAAAATTTGCAACAGTAAAAAATTATTTTTTGAATAATTTACTATACAAAAGGCAATCCCTGGCGTAATTATAATTTGCAATAGTAAAAAATTATTTTTTGAATAATTTACTATAGAAAAGGCAATCCCTGGCGTAATTAAAATTTGCAACAGTAAAAAATTATTTTTTGAATAATTTACTATAGAAAAGGCAATCCCTGGCGTAATTAAATTTGCAACAGTAAAAAATTATTTTTTGAATAATTTACTATAGAAAAGGCAATCCCTGGCGTAATTATAATTTGCGACAGTAAAAAATGAATTTTTGGATAATTTACTAAAGAAAAGGCAATCCCTGGCGTAATTATAATTTGCGACAGTAAAAAATTATTTTTTGAATAATTTACTATAGAAAAGGCAATCCCTGGCGTAATTAAAATTTGCGACAGTAAAAAATTATTTTTTGAATAATTTACTATACAAAAGGCAATCCCTGGCGTATTTAACATTTGCAACAGTAAAAAATTATTTTTTGAATAATTTACTATAGAAAAGGCAATCCCTGGCGTAATTAAAATTTGCAACAGTAAAAAATTATTTTTTGAATAATTTACTATACAAAAGGCAATCCCTGGCGTAATTGTAATTTGCGAGAGTAAAAAATGAATTTTTGGATAATTTACTATAGAAAAGGGCAATCCCTGGCGTAATTATAATTTGCGACAGTAAAAAATTATTTTTTGAATAATTTACTATAGAAAAGGCAATCCCTGGCATAATTAAAATTTGCAACAGTAAAAAATTATTTTTTGAATAATTTACTATAGAAAAGGCAATCCCTGGCGTAATTAAAATTTGCAACAGTAAAAAATTATTTTTTGAATAATTTACTATAGAAAAGGCAATGGCAATGGCGTAATTAAAATTTGCGAAAATTATTTTTTGAATAATTTACTATACAAAAGGCAATCCCTGGCGTAATTATAATTTGCGACAGTAAAAAATTATTTTTTGCAAAATTTACTATAGAAAAGGCAATCCCTGGCGTAATTATAATTTGCGACATTAAAAAATGAATTTTTGAATAATTTACTATAGAAAAGGCAATCACTGGCGTAATTAAAATTTGTGACAGAAAAAATTATTTTTTGAATAATTTACTATAGAAAAGGCAATCCCTGGCGTAATTATAATTTGCAACAGTAAAAAATTATTTTTTGAATAATTTACTATACAAAAGGCAATCCCTGGCGTAATTAAAATTTGCGACAGTATAAAATTATTTTTTGAATAATTTACTATAGAAAAGGCAATCCCTGGCGTAATTATAATTTGCGACAGTAAAAAATGAATTTTTGGATAATTTACTATAGAAAAGGCAATCCCTGGCGTAATTATAATTTGCGACAGTAAAAAATTATTTTTTGAATAATTTACTATAGAAAAGGCAATCCCTGGCGTAATTAAAATTTGCAACAGTAAAAAATTATTTTTTGAATAATTTACTATAGAAAAGGCAATCCCTGGCGTAATTAAAATTTGCAACAGTAAAAAATTATTTTTTGAATAATTTACTATAGAAAAGGCAATGGCAATGGCGTAATTAAAATTTGCGAAAATTATTTTTTGAATAATTTACTATACAAAAGGCAATCCCTGGCGTAATTATAATTTGCGACAGTAAAAAATTATTTTTTGCAAAATTTACTATAGAAAAGGCAATCCCTGGCGTAATTATAATTTGCGACATTAAAAAATGAATTTTTGAATAATTTACTATAGAAAAGGCAATCACTGGCGTAATTAAAATTTGTGACAGAAAAAATTATTTTTTGAATAATTTACTATAGAAAAGGCAATCCCTGGCGTAATTATAATTTGCAACAGTAAAAAATTATTTTTTGAATAATTTACTATACAAAAGGCAATCCCTGGCGTAATTAAAATTTGCGACAGTATAAAATTATTTTTTGAATAATTTACTATAGAAAAGGCAATCCCTGGCGTAATTATAATTTGCGACAGTAAAAAATTATTTTTTGAATAATTTACTATAAAAAAGGCAATCCCTGGCGTATTTAAAATTTGCAACAGTAAAAAATGAATTTTTGAATAATTTACTATAGAAAAGGCAATCCCTGGCGTAATTAAAATTTGAGACACTAAACAATTATTTTTTGCAAAATTTACTATAGAAAAGGCAATCCCTGGCGTAATTAAAATTTGAGACAGTAAAAAATTATTTTTTGAATAATTTACTATACAAAAGGCAATCCCTGGCGTATTTAAAATTTGCGACAGTAAAACATGAATTTTTGAATAATTTACTATAGAAAAGGCAATCCCTGGCGTAATTAAAATTTGAGACACTAAACAATTATTTTTTGCAAACTTTACTACAGAAAAGGAAATCCCTGGCGTAATTAAAATTTGAGACAGTAAAAAATTATTTTTTGAATAATTTACTATAGAAAAGGCAATCCCTGGCGTAATTATAATTTGCGACAGTAAAAAAATATTTTTTGAATAATTTACTATAGAAAAGGCAATCCCTGGCGTAATAAAAATTTGAGACAGTAAAAAATGAATTTTTGAATAATTTACTATACAAAAGGCAAACCCTGGCGTAATTAAAATTTGCGACAGTAAAAAATGAATTTTTGGATAATTTACTAAAGAAAAGGCAATCCCTGGCGTAATTAAAATTTGCAACACTAAAAAATTATTTTTTGAATAATTTACTATACAAAAGGCAATCCCTGGCGTAATTATAATTTGCGAGAGTAAAAAATGAATTTTTGGATAATTTACTATAGAAAAGGCAATCCCTGGCGTAATTATAATTTGCGACAGTAAAAAATTATTTTTTGAATAATTTACTATAGAAAAGGCAATCCCTGGCGTAATTAAAATTTGCAACAGTAAAAAATTATTTTTTGAATAATTTACTATAGAAAAGGCAATCCCTGGCGTAATTAAAATTTGCAACAGTAAAAAATTATTTTTTGAATAATTTACTATAGAAAAGGCAATGGCAATGGCGTAATTAAAATTTGCGAAAATTATTTTTTGAATAATTTACTATACAAAAGGCAATCCCTGGCGTAATTATAATTTGCGACAGTAAAAAATTATTTTTTGCAAAATTTACTATAGAAAAGGCAATCCCTGGCGTAATTATAATTTGCGACATTAAAAAATGAATTTTTGAATAATTTACTATAGAAAAGGCAATCACTGGCGTAATTAAAATTTGTGACAGTATAAAATTATTTTTTGAATAATTTACTATAGAAAAGGCAATCCCTGGCGTAATTATAATTTGCGACAGTAAAAAATGAATTTTTGGATAATTTACTATAGAAAAGGCAATCCCTGGCGTAATTATAATTTGCGACAGTAAAAAATTATTTTTTGAATAATTTACTATAGAAAAGGCAATCCCTGGCGTAATTAAAATTTGCAACAGTAAAAAATTATTTTTTGAATAATTTACTATAGAAAAGGCAATCCCTGGCGTAATTAAAATTTGCAACAGTAAAAAATTATTTTTTGAATAATTTACTATAGAAAAGGCAATGGCAATGGCGTAATTAAAATTTGCGAAAATTATTTTTTGAATAATTTACTATACAAAAGGCAATCCCTGGCGTAATTATAATTTGCGACAGTAAAAAATTATTTTTTGCAAAATTTACTATAGAAAAGGCAATCCCTGGCGTAATTATAATTTGCGACATTAAAAAATGAATTTTTGAATAATTTACTATAGAAAAGGCAATCACTGGCGTAATTAAAATTTGTGACAGAAAAAATTATTTTTTGAATAATTTACTATAGAAAAGGCAATCCCTGGCGTAATTATAATTTGCAACAGTAAAAAATTATTTTTTGAATAATTTACTATACAAAAGGCAATCCCTGGCGTAATTAAAATTTGCGACAGTATAAAATTATTTTTTGAATAATTTACTATAGAAAAGGCAATCCCTGGCGTAATTATAATTTGCGACAGTAAAAAATTATTTTTTGAATAATTTACTATAAAAAAGGCAATCCCTGGCGTATTTAAAATTTGCAACAGTAAAAAATGAATTTTTGAATAATTTACTATAGAAAAGGCAATCCCTGGCGTAATTAAAATTTGAGACACTAAACAATTATTTTTTGCAAAATTTACTATAGAAAAGGCAATCCCTGGCGTAATTAAAATTTGAGACAGTAAAAAATTATTTTTTGAATAATTTACTATACAAAAGGCAATCCCTGGCGTATTTAAAATTTGCGACAGTAAAACATGAATTTTTGAATAATTTACTATAGAAAAGGCAATCCCTGGCGTAATTAAAATTTGAGACACTAAACAATTATTTTTTGCAAACTTTACTACAGAAAAGGCAATCCCTGGCGTAATTAAAATTTGAGACAGTAAAAAATTATTTTTTGAATAATTTACTATAGAAAAGGCAATCCCTGGCGTAATTATAATTTGCGACAGTAAAAAAATATTTTTTGAATAATTTACTATAGAAAAGGCAATCCCTGGCGTAATAAAAATTTGAGACAGTAAAAAATGAATTTTTGAATAATTTACTATACAAAAGGCCATACCTGGCGTAATTAAAATTTGCGACAGTAAAAAATTATTTTTTGAATAATTTACTATAGAAAAGGCAATCCCTGGCGTAATTAAAATTTGTGACAGAAAAAATTATTTTTTGAATAATTTACTATACAAAAGGCAATCCCTGGCGTAATTAAAATTTGAGACAGTATTAAATTATTTTTTGAATAATTTACTATAGAAAAGGCAATCCCTGGCGTAATTAAAATTTGCGACACTAAACAATTATTTTTTGCAAAATTTACTATACAAAAGGCAATCCCTGGCGTAATTAAAATTTGCGACAGTAAAAAATGATTTTTTGAATAATTTACTATAGAAAAGGCAATTCCTGGTGTAATTAAAATTTGAGACACTAAACAATTATTTTTTGCAAAATTTACTATAGAAAATGCAATCCCTCGCGTAATTAAAATTTGAGACAGTAAAAAATGAATTTTTGAATAATTTACTATACAAAAGGCAATCCCTGGCGTATTTAAAATTTGCAACAGTAAAAAATTATTTTTTGCAAAATTTACTATAGACAAGGCAATCCCTGGCGTAATTAAAATTTGCGACACTAAACAAATATTTTTTGCAAAATTTACTATACAAAAGGCAATCCCTGGCGTATTTAAAATTTGCAACAGTAAAAAATTATTTTTTGAATAATTTACTATACAAAAGGCAATCCCTGGCGTAATTAAAATTTGCAACAGTAAAAAATTATTTTTTGAATAATTTACTATAGAAAAGGCAATCCCTGGCGTAATTATAATTTGCGACAGTAAAAAATGAATTTGTGAATAATTTACTATAGAAAAGGCAATCCCTGGCGTAATTAAAATTTGCGACAGTAAAAAATTATTTTTTGAATAATTTACTATAGAAAAGGCAATCCCTGGCGTATTTAAAATTTGCAACAGTAAAAAATTATTTTTTGAATAATTTACTATAGAAAAGGCAATCCCTGGCGTAATTAAAATTTGCGACAGTAAAAAATTATTTTTTGAATAATTTACTATAGAAAAGGCAATCCCTGGCGTAATTATAATTTGCGACAGTAAAAAATTATTTTTTGAATAATTTACTATACAATAGGCAATCCCTGGCGTAATTAAAATTTGCGACAGTAAAAAATTATTTTTTGAATAATTTACTATACAAAAGGCAATCCCTGGCGTAATTATAATTTGCGACAGTAAAAAATCATTTTTTGCAAAATTTACTATAGAAAAGGCAATCCCTGGCGTAATTATAATTTGCGACAGTAAAAAATGAATTTTTGAATAATTTACTATAGAAAAGGCAATCCCTGGCGTAATTAAAATTTGTGACAGAAAAAATTATTTTTTGAATAATTTACTATAGAAAAGGCAATCCCTGGCGTAATTATAATTTGCGACAGTAAAAAATTATTTTTTGAATAATTTACTATACAAAAGGCAATCCCTGGCGTAATTAAAATTTGCGACAGTATAAAATTATTTTTTGAATAATTTACTATAGAAAAGGCAATCCCTGGCGTAATTATAATTTGCGACAGTAAAAAATTATTTTTTGAATAATTTACTATAAAAAAGGCAATCCCTGGCGTATTTAAAATTTGCGACAGTAAAAAATGAATTTTTGAATAATTTACTATAGAAAAGGCAATCCCTGGCGTAATTAAAATTTGAGACACTAAACAATTATTTTTTGCAAAATTTACTATAGAAAAGGCAATCCCTGGCGTAATTAAAATTTGAGACAGTAAAAAATTATTTTTTGAATAATTTACTATACAAAAGGCAATCCCTGGCGTATTTAAAATTTGCGACAGTAAAACATGAATTTTTGAATAATTTACTATAGAAAAGGCAATCCTTGGCGTAATTAAAATTTGAGACACTAAACAATTATTTTTTGCAAACTTTACTATAGAAAAGGCAATCCCTGGCGTAATTAAAATTTGAGACAGTAAAAAATTATTTTTTGAATAATTTACTATAGAAAAGGCAATCCCTGGCGTAATTATAATTTGCGACAGTAAAAAAATATTTTTTGAATAATTTACTATAGAAAAGGCAATCCCTGGCGTAATAAAAATTTGAGACAGTAAAAAATGAATTTTTGAATAATTTACTATACAAAAGGCCATCCCTGTCGTAATTAAAATTTGCGACAGTAAAAAATTATTTTTTGAATAATTTACTATAGAAAAGGCAATCCCTGGCGTGATTAAAATTTGTGACAGAAAAAATTATTTTTTGAATAATTTACTATACAAAAGGCAATCCCTGGCGTAATTAAAATTTGAGACAGTATAAAATTATTTTTTGAATAATTTACTATAGAAAAGGCAATCCCTGGCGTAATTAAAATTTGCGACACTAAACAATTATTTTTTGCAAAATTTACTATACAAAAGGCAATCCCTGGCGTAATTAAAATTTGCGACAGTAAAAAATGAATTTTTGGATAATTTACTATAGAAAAGGCAATCCCTGGTGTAATTAAAATTTGAGACACTAAACAATTATTTTTTGCAAAATTTACTATAGAAAATGCAATCCCTCGCGTAATTAAAATTTGAGACAGTAAAAAATGAATTTTTGAATAATTTACTATACAAAAGGCAATCCCTAGCGTATTTAAAATTTGCAACAGTAAAAAATTATTTTTTGCAAAATTTACTATAGAAAAGGCAATCCCTGGCGTAATTAAAATTTGAGACATTAAAAAGTGAATTTTTGAATAATTTACTATAGAAAAGGCAATCCCTGGCGTAATTAAAATTTGCGACAGTAAAAAATTATTTTTTGAATAATTTACTACAGAAAAGGCAATCCCTGGCGTATTTAAAATTTGCAACAGTAAAAAATTATTTTTTGAATAATTTACTATAGAAAAGGCAATCCCTGGCGTAATTAAAATTTGAGACAGTATAAAATTATTTTTTGAATAATTTACTATAGAAAAGGCAATCCCTGGCGTAATTAAAATTTGCGACACTAAACAATTATTTTTTGCAAAATTTACTATACAAAAGGCAATCCCTGGCGTAATTAAGATTTGCGACAGTAAAAAATGAATTTTTGAATAATTTACTATAGAAAAGGCAATCCCTGGTGTAATTAAAATTTGAGACACTAAACAATTATTTTTTGCAAAATTTACTATAGAAAATGCAATCCCTCGCGTAATTAAAATTTGAGACAGTAAAAAATGAATTTTTGAATAATTTACTATACAAAAGGCAATCCCTGGCGTATTTAAAATTTGCAAAAGTAAAAAATTATTTTTTGCAAAATTTACTATGGAAAAGGCAATCCCTGGCGTAATTAAAATTTGAGACAGTAAAAAATGAATTTTTGAATAATTTACTATAGAAAAGGCAATCCCTGGCGTAATTAAAATTTGCGACAGTAAAAAATTATTTTTTGAATAATTTACTATAGAAAAGGCAATCCCTGGCGTATTTAAAATTTGCAACAGTAAAAAATTATTTTTTGAATAATTTACTATAGAAAAGGCAATCCCTGGCGTAATTATAATTTGCGACAGTAAAAAATTATTTTTTGAATAATTTACTATAGAAAAGGCAATCCCTGGCGTAATTAAAATTTGCGACAGTATAAAATTATTTTTTGAATAATTTACTATAGAAAAGGCAATCCCTGGCGAAATTATAATTTGCGACAGTAAAAAATTATTTTTTGAATAATTTACTATACAAAAGGCAATCCCTGGCGTATTTAAAATTTGCAACAGTAAAAAATGAATTTTTGAATAATTTACTATAGAAAAGGCAATCCCTGGCGTAATTAAAATTTGCGACACTAAACAAATATTTTTTGCAAAATTTACTATAGAAAAGGCAATCCCTGGCGTAATTATAATTTGCGACATTAAAAAATGAATTTTTGAATAATTTACTATAGAAAAGGCAATCACTGGCGTAATTAAAATTTGTGACAGTATAAAATTATTTTTTGAATAATTTACTATAGAAAAGGCAATCCCTGGCGTAATTATAATTTGCGACAGTAAAAAATGAATTTTTGGATAATTTACTATAGAAAAGGCAATCCCTGGCGTAATTATAATTTGCGACAGTAAAAAATTATTTTTTGAATAATTTACTATAGAAAAGGCAATCCCTGGCGTAATTAAAATTTGCAACAGTAAAAAATTATTTTTTGAATAATTTACTATAGAAAAGGCAATCCCTGGCGTAATTAAAATTTGCAACAGTAAAAAATTATTTTTTGAATAATTTACTATAGAAAAGGCAATGGCAATGGCGTAATTAAAATTTGCGAAAATTATTTTTTGAATAATTTACTATACAAAAGGCAATCCCTGGCGTAATTATAATTTGCGACAGTAAAAAATTATTTTTTGCAAAATTTACTATAGAAAAGGCAATCCCTGGCGTAATTATAATTTGCGACATTAAAAAATGAATTTTTGAATAATTTACTATAGAAAAGGCAATCACTGGCGTAATTAAAATTTGTGACAGAAAAAATTATTTTTTGAATAATTTACTATAGAAAAGGCAATCCCTGGCGTAATTATAATTTGCAACAGTAAAAAATTATTTTTTGAATAATTTACTATACAAAAGGCAATCCCTGGCGTAATTAAAATTTGCGACAGTATAAAATTATTTTTTGAATAATTTACTATAGAAAAGGCAATCCCTGGCGTAATTATAATTTGCGACAGTAAAAAATTATTTTTTGAATAATTTACTATAAAAAAGGCAATCCCTGGCGTATTTAAAATTTGCAACAGTAAAAAATGAATTTTTGAATAATTTACTATAGAAAAGGCAATCCCTGGCGTAATTAAAATTTGAGACACTAAACAATTATTTTTTGCAAAATTTACTATAGAAAAGGCAATCCCTGGCGTAATTAAAATTTGAGACAGTAAAAAATTATTTTTTGAATAATTTACTATACAAAAGGCAATCCCTGGCGTATTTAAAATTTGCGACAGTAAAACATGAATTTTTGAATAATTTACTATAGAAAAGGCAATCCCTGGCGTAATTAAAATTTGAGACACTAAACAATTATTTTTTGCAAACTTTACTACAGAAAAGGCAATCCCTGGCGTAATTAAAATTTGAGACAGTAAAAAATTATTTTTTGAATAATTTACTATAGAAAAGGCAATCCCTGGCGTAATTATAATTTGCGACAGTAAAAAAATATTTTTTGAATAATTTACTATAGAAAAGGCAATCCCTGGCGTAATAAAAATTTGAGACAGTAAAAAATGAATTTTTGAATAATTTACTATACAAAAGGCCATACCTGGCGTAATTAAAATTTGCGACAGTAAAAAATTATTTTTTGAATAATTTACTATAGAAAAGGCAATCCCTGGCGTAATTAAAATTTGTGACAGAAAAAATTATTTTTTGAATAATTTACTATACAAAAGGCAATCCCTGGCGTAATTAAAATTTGAGACAGTATTAAATTATTTTTTGAATAATTTACTATAGAAAAGGCAATCCCTGGCGTAATTAAAATTTGCGACACTAAACAATTATTTTTTGCAAAATTTACTATACAAAAGGCAATCCCTGGCGTAATTAAAATTTGCGACAGTAAAAAATGAATTTTTGAATAATTTACTATAGAAAAGGCAATCCCTGGTGTAATTAAAATTTGAGACACTAAACAATTATTTTTTGCAAAATTTACTATAGAAAATGCAATCCCTCGCGTAATTAAAATTTGAGACAGTAAAAAATGAATTTTTGAATAATTTACTATACAAAAGGCAATCCCTGGCGTATTTAAAATTTGCAACAGTAAAAAATTATTTTTTGCAAAATTTACTATAGAAAAGGCAATCCCTGGCGTAATTAAAATTTGCGACACTAAACAAATATTTTTTGCAAAATTTACTATACAAAAGGCAATCCCTGGCGTATTTAAAATTTGCAACAGTAAAAAATTATTTTTTGAATAATTTACTATACAAAAGGCAATCCCTGGCGTAATTAAAATTTGCAACAGTAAAAAATTATTTTTTGAATAATTTACTATAGAAAAGGCAATCCCTGGCGTAATTATAATTTGCGACAGTAAAAAATGAATTTGTGAATAATTTACTATAGAAAAGGCAATCCCTGGCGTAATTAAAATTTGCGACAGTAAAAAATTATTTTTTGAATAATTTACTATAGAAAAGGCAATCCCTGGCGTATTTAAAATTTGCAACAGTAAAAAATTATTTTTTGAATAATTTACTATAGAAAAGGCAATCCCTGGCGTAATTAAAATTTGCGACAGTAAAAAATTATTTTTTGAATAATTTACTATAGAAAAGGCAATCCCTGGCGTAATTATAATTTGCGACAGTAAAAAATTATTTTTTGAATAATTTACTATACAATAGGCAATCCCTGGCGTAATTAAAATTTGCGACAGTAAAAAATTATTTTTTGAATAATTTACTATACAAAAGGCAATCCCTGGCGTAATTATAATTTGCGACAGTAAAAAATCATTTTTTGCAAAATTTACTATAGAAAAGGCAATCCCTGGCGTAATTATAATTTGCGACAGTAAAAAATGAATTTTTGAATAATTTACTATAGAAAAGGCAATCCCTGGCGTAATTAAAATTTGTGACAGAAAAAATTATTTTTTGAATAATTTACTATAGAAAAGGCAATCCCTGGCGTAATTATAATTTGCGACAGTAAAAAATTATTTTTTGAATAATTTACTATACAAAAGGCAATCCCTGGCGTAATTAAAATTTGCGACAGTATAAAATTATTTTTTGAATAATTTACTATAGAAAAGGCAATCCCTGGCGTAATTATAATTTGCGACAGTAAAAAATTATTTTTTGAATAATTTACTATAAAAAAGGCAATCCCTGGCGTATTTAAAATTTGCGACAGTAAAAAATGAATTTTTGAATAATTTACTATAGAAAAGGCAATCCCTGGCGTAATTAAAATTTGAGACACTAAACAATTATTTTTTGCAAAATTTACTATAGAAAAGGCAATCCCTGGCGTAATTAAAATTTGAGACAGTAAAAAATTATTTTTTGAATAATTTACTATACAAAAGGCAATCCCTGGCGTATTTAAAATTTGCGACAGTAAAACATGAATTTTTGAATAATTTACTATAGAAAAGGCAATCCTTGGCGTAATTAAAATTTGAGACACTAAACAATTATTTTTTGCAAACTTTACTATAGAAAAGGCAATCCCTGGCGTAATTAAAATTTGAGACAGTAAAAAATTATTTTTTGAATAATTTACTATAGAAAAGGCAATCCCTGGCGTAATTATAATTTGCGACAGTAAAAAAATATTTTTTGAATAATTTACTATAGAAAAGGCAATCCCTGGCGTAATAAAAATTTGAGACAGTAAAAAATGAATTTTTGAATAATTTACTATACAAAAGGCCATCCCTGTCGTAATTAAAATTTGCGACAGTAAAAAATTATTTTTTGAATAATTTACTATAGAAAAGGCAATCCCTGGCGTGATTAAAATTTGTGACAGAAAAAATTATTTTTTGAATAATTTACTATACAAAAGGCAATCCCTGGCGTAATTAAAATTTGAGACAGTATAAAATTATTTTTTGAATAATTTACTATAGAAAAGGCAATCCCTGGCGTAATTAAAATTTGCGACACTAAACAATTATTTTTTGCAAAATTTACTATACAAAAGGCAATCCCTGGCGTAATTAAAATTTGCGACAGTAAAAAATGAATTTTTGGATAATTTACTATAGAAAAGGCAATCCCTGGTGTAATTAAAATTTGAGACACTAAACAATTATTTTTTGCAAAATTTACTATAGAAAATGCAATCCCTCGCGTAATTAAAATTTGAGACAGTAAAAAATGAATTTTTGAATAATTTACTATACAAAAGGCAATCCCTAGCGTATTTAAAATTTGCAACAGTAAAAAATTATTTTTTGCAAAATTTACTATAGAAAAGGCAATCCCTGGCGTAATTAAAATTTGAGACATTAAAAAGTGAATTTTTGAATAATTTACTATAGAAAAGGCAATCCCTGGCGTAATTAAAATTTGCGACAGTAAAAAATTATTTTTTGAATAATTTACTACAGAAAAGGCAATCCCTGGCGTATTTAAAATTTGCAACAGTAAAAAATTATTTTTTGAATAATTTACTATAGAAAAGGCAATCCCTGGCGTAATTAAAATTTGAGACAGTATAAAATTATTTTTTGAATAATTTACTATAGAAAAGGCAATCCCTGGCGTAATTAAAATTTGCGACACTAAACAATTATTTTTTGCAAAATTTACTATACAAAAGGCAATCCCTGGCGTAATTAAGATTTGCGACAGTAAAAAATGAATTTTTGAATAATTTACTATAGAAAAGGCAATCCCTGGTGTAATTAAAATTTGAGACACTAAACAATTATTTTTTGCAAAATTTACTATAGAAAATGCAATCCCTCGCGTAATTAAAATTTGAGACAGTAAAAAATGAATTTTTGAATAATTTACTATACAAAAGGCAATCCCTGGCGTATTTAAAATTTGCAAAAGTAAAAAATTATTTTTTGCAAAATTTACTATGGAAAAGGCAATCCCTGGCGTAATTAAAATTTGAGACAGTAAAAAATGAATTTTTGAATAATTTACTATAGAAAAGGCAATCCCTGGCGTAATTAAAATTTGCGACAGTAAAAAATTATTTTTTGAATAATTTACTATAGAAAAGGCAATCCCTGGCGTATTTAAAATTTGCAACAGTAAAAAATTATTTTTTGAATAATTTACTATAGAAAAGGCAATCCCTGGCGTAATTATAATTTGCGACAGTAAAAAATTATTTTTTGAATAATTTACTATAGAAAAGGCAATCCCTGGCGTAATTAAAATTTGCGACAGTATAAAATTATTTTTTGAATAATTTACTATAGAAAAGGCAATCCCTGGCGAAATTATAATTTGCGACAGTAAAAAATTATTTTTTGAATAATTTACTATACAAAAGGCAATCCCTGGCGTATTTAAAATTTGCAACAGTAAAAAATGAATTTTTGAATAATT
Source organism: Dioctria linearis (assembly GCA_963930735.1). Taxonomy (NCBI): domain Eukaryota; kingdom Metazoa; phylum Arthropoda; class Insecta; order Diptera; family Asilidae; genus Dioctria; species Dioctria linearis. The sequence continues at coordinate 28,542 of CAWVNZ010002626.1, forward strand.
TACTATAGAAAAGGCAATCCCTGGCGTAATTAAAATTTGAGACACTAAACAATTATTTTTTGCAAAATTTACTATAGAAAAGGCAATCCCTGGCGTAATTAAAATTTGAGACACTAAACAATTATTTTTTGCAAAATTTATAAAAAAAAGGCAATCCCTGGCGTAATTAAAATTTGAGACAGTAAAAAATGAATTTTTGAATAATTTACTATACAAAAGGCTATCCCTGGCGTATTTAAAATTTGCAACAGTAAAAAATTATTTTTTGCAAAATTTACTATAGAAAAGGCAATCCCTGGCGTAATTAAAATTTGAGACAGTAAAAAATTATTTTTTGAATAATTTACTATAGAAAAGGCCATCCCTGGCGTAATTATAATTTGCGACAGTAAAAAATTATTTTTTGAATAATTTACTATAGAAAAGGCAATCCCTGGCATAATTAAAATTTGAGACAGTAAAAAATGAATTTTTGAATAATTTACTATACAAAAGGCAATCCCTGGCGTAATTAAAATTTGAGACAGTAAAAAATTATTTTTTGAATAATTTACTATAGAAAAGGCAATCCCTGGCGTAATTAAAATTTGTGACAGAAAAAATTATTTTTTGAATAATTTACTATACAAAAGGCAATCCCTGGCGTAATTAAAATTTGAGACAGTATAAAATTATTTTTTGAATAATTTACTATAGAAAAGGCAATCCCTGGCGTAATTAAAATTTGCGACACTAAACAATTATTTTTTGCAAAATTTACTATACAAAAGGCAATCCCTGGCGTAATTAAAATTTGCGACAGTAAAAAATGAAATTTTGAATAATTTACTATAGAAAAGGCAATCCCTGGCGTAATTAAAATTTGAGACACTAAACAATTATTTTTTGCAAAATTTACGATAGAAAAGGCAATCCCTGGCGTAATAAGAATTTGAGACAGTAAAAAATGAATTTTTGAATAATTTACTATACAAAAGGCAATCCCTGGCGTATTTAAAATTTGCAACAGTAAAAAATTATTTTTTGCAAAATTTACTATAGAAAAGGCAATCCCTGGCGTAATTAAAATTTGAGACAGTAAAAAATGAATTTTTGAATAATTTACTATAGAAAAGGCAATCCCTGGCGTAATTAAAATTTGCGACAGTAAAAAATTATTTTTTGAATAATTTACTATACAAAAGGCAATCCCTGGCGTAATTATAATTTGCGACAGTAAAAAATTATTTTTTGAATAATTTACTATACAAAAGGCAATCCCTGGCGTAATTATAATTTGCGACAGTAAAAAATTATTTTTTGAATAATTTACTATAGAAAAGGAATTCCCTGGCGTAATTAAAATTTGAGACAGTAAAAAATGAATTTTTGAATAATTTACTATAGAAAAGGCAATCCCTGGCGTATTTAAAATTTGCAACAGTAAAAAATTATTTTTTGCAAAATTTACTATAGAAAAGGCAATCCCTGGCGTAATTAAAATTTGAGACAGTAAAAAATGAATTTTTGAATAATTTACTATAGAAAAGGCAATCCCTGGCGTAATTAAAATTTGCGACAGTAAAAAATTATTTTTTGAATAATTTACTATAGAAAAGGCAATCCCTATCGTATTTAAAAATTTCAACAGTAAAACATTATTTTTTGAATAAGTTACTATAGAAAAGGCAATCCCTGGCGTAATTAAAATTTGAGACAGTAAAAAATTATTTTTTGCAAAATTTACTATAGCAAAGGCAATCCCTGGCGTAATTAAAATTTGAGACAGTAAAAAATTATTTTTTGAATAATTTACTATAGAAAAGGCAATCCCTGGCGTAATTAAAATTTGTGACAGAAAAAATTATTTTTTGAATAATTTACTATACAAAAGGCAATCCCTGGCGTAATTATAATTTGCGACAGTAAAAAATTATTTTTTGAATAATTTACTATAGAAAAGGCAATCCCTGGCGTAATTAAAATTTGAGACAGTAAAAAATAATTTTTTGAATAATTTACTATAGAAAAGGCAATCCCTGGCGTAATTAAAATTTGAGACAGTAAAAAATTATTTTTTGAATAATTTACTATAGAAAAGGCAATCCCTGGCGTAATTAAAATTTGAGACACTAAACAATTATTTTTTGCAAAATTTACTATACAAAAGGCAATCCCTGGCGTAATTATAATTTGCGACAGTAAAAAATTATTTTTTGAATAATTTACTATAGAAAAGGCAATCCCTGGCGTAATTATAATTTGCGACAGTAAAAAATGAATTTTTGAATAATTTACTATACAAAAGGTAATCCCTGGCGTAATTAAAATTTGCGACAGTAAAAAATTATTTTTTGAACAATTTACTATACAAAAGGCAATCCCTGGCTTAATTAAAATTTGCAACAGTAAAAAATTATTTTTTGTATAATTTACTATAGGAAAGGCAATCCCTCGCGTAATTATAATTTGCGACACTAAACAATTATTTTTTGCAAAATTTGCTATAGAAAAGGCAATCCCTGGCGTAATTAAAATTTGCGACACTAAACAATTAATTTTTGCAAAATTTACTATAGAAAAGGCAATCCCTGGCGTAATTAAAATTTGCGACACTAAACAATTATTTTTTGCAAAATTTACTATAGAAAAAGCAATCCCTGACGAAATTAAAATTTGCGACAGTAAAAAATTATTTTTTGAATAATTTACTATAGAAAAGGCAATCCCTGGCGTAATTAAAATTTGCAACAGTAAAAAATTATTTTTTGAATAATTTACTATACAAAAGGCAATCCCTGGCGTAATTATAATTTGCGACAGTAAAAAATGAATTTTTGAATAATTTACTATAGAAAAGGTAATCCCTGGCGTAATTATAATTTGCGACAGTAAAAAATTATTTTTTGAATAATTTACTATAGAAAAGGCAATCCCTGGCGTAATTAAAATTTGCAACAGTAAAAAATTATTTTTTGAATAATTTACTATAGAAAAGGCAATCCCTGGCGTAATTAAAATTTGCAACAATAAAAAATTATTTTTTGAATAATTTACTATAGAAAAGGCAATACCTGGCGTAATTAAAATTTGCGACACTAAACAATTATTTTTTGCAAAATTTACTATACAAAAGGCAATCCCTGGCGTATTTAAAATTTGCAACAGTAAAAAATTATTTTTTGAATAATTTACTATACAAAAGGCAATCCCTGGCGTAATTAAAATTTGTGACAGAAAAAATTATTTTTTGAATAATTTACAATACAAAAGGCAATCCCTGGCGTAATTAAAATTTGTGACAGAAAAAATTATTTTTTGAATAATTTACTATAGAAAAGGCAATCCCTGGCGTAATTAAAATTTGCGACACTAAACAATTATTTTTTGCAAAATTTACTATACAAAAGGTAATCCCTGGCGTATTTAAAATTTGCAACAGTAAAAAATTATTTTTTGAATAATTTACTATACAAAAGGCAATCCCTGGCGTAATTAAAATTTGCAACAGTAAAAAAATTATTTTTTGAATAATTTACTATAGAAAAGGCAATCCCTGACGGAATTATAATTTGCGACAGTAAATTAATGATTTTTTGAATAATTTACTATACAAAAGGCAATCCCTGGCGTAATTAAAATTTGCAACAGTAAAAAATTATTTTTTGAATAATTTACTATAGAAAAGGCAATCCCTGGCGTATTTAAAATTTGCAACAGTAAAAAATTATTTTTTGAATAATTTACTATAGAAAAGGCAATCCCTGGCGTAATTAAAATTTGCGACACTAAACAATTATTTTTTGCAAAATTTACTATAGAAAAGGCAACCCCTGGCGTAATTATAATTTGCGACAGTAAAAAATGAATTTTTGAATAATTTACTATACAAAAGGCAATCCCTGGCGTAATTATAATTTGCGACAGTAAAAAATTATTTTTTGAATAATTTACTATAGAAAAGGCAATCCCTGGCGTAATTAAAATTTGTGACAGAAAAAATTATTTTTTGAATAATTTACTATAGAAAAGGCAATCCCTGGCGTAATTAAAATTTGCGACACTAAACAATTATTTTTTTCAAAATTTACTATACAAAAGGTAATCCCTGGCGTATTTAAAATTTGCAACAGTAAAAAATTATTTTTTGAATAATTTACTATACAAAAGGCAATCCCTGGCGTAATTAAAATTTGCAACAGTAAAAAAATTATTTTTTGAATAATTTACTATAGAAAAGGCAATCCCTGACGGAATTATAATTTGCGACAGTAAATTAATGATTTTTTGAATAATTTACTATACAAAAGGCAATCCCTGGCGTAATTAAAATTTGCAACAGTAAAAAATTATTTTTTGAATAATTTACTATAGAAAAGGCAATCCCTGGCGTATTTAAAATTTGCAACAGTAAAAAATTATTTTTTGAATAATTTACTATAGAAAAGGCAATCCCTGGCGTAATTAAAATTTGCGACAGTAAAAAATGAATTTTTGAATAATTTACTATAGAAAAGGCAATCCCTGGCGTATTTAAAATTTGCAACAGTAAAAAATTATTTTTTGCAAAATTTACTATAGAAAAGGCAATCCCTGGCGTAATTAAAATTTGAGACAGTAAAAAATGAATTTTTGAATAATTTACTATAGAAAAGGCAATCCCTGGCGTAATTAAAATTTGCGACAGTAAAAAATTATTTTTTGAATAATTTACTATAGAAAAGGCAATCCCTATCGTATTTAAAAATTTCAACAGTAAAACATTATTTTTTGAATAAGTTACTATAGAAAAGGCAATCCCTGGCGTAATTAAAATTTGAGACAGTAAAAAATTATTTTTTGCAAAATTTACTATAGCAAAGGCAATCCCTGGCGTAATTAAAATTTGAGACAGTAAAAAATTATTTTTTGAATAATTTACTATAGAAAAGGCAATCCCTGGCGTAATTAAAATTTGTGACAGAAAAAATTATTTTTTGAATAATTTACTATACAAAAGGCAATCCCTGGCGTAATTATAATTTGCGACAGTAAAAAATTATTTTTTGAATAATTTACTATAGAAAAGGCAATCCCTGGCGTAATTAAAATTTGAGACAGTAAAAAATAATTTTTTGAATAATTTACTATAGAAAAGGCAATCCCTGGCGTAATTAAAATTTGAGACAGTAAAAAATTATTTTTTGAATAATTTACTATAGAAAAGGCAATCCCTGGCGTAATTAAAATTTGAGACACTAAACAATTATTTTTTGCAAAATTTACTATACAAAAGGCAATCCCTGGCGTAATTATAATTTGCGACAGTAAAAAATTATTTTTTGAATAATTTACTATAGAAAAGGCAATCCCTGGCGTAATTATAATTTGCGACAGTAAAAAATGAATTTTTGAATAATTTACTATACAAAAGGTAATCCCTGGCGTAATTAAAATTTGCGAAAGTAAAAAATTATTTTTTGAACAATTTACTATACAAAAGGCAATCCCTGGCTTAATTAAAATTTGCAACAGTAAAAAATTATTTTTTGTATAATTTACTATAGGAAAGGCAATCCCTCGCGTAATTATAATTTGCGACACTAAACAATTATTTTTTGCAAAATTTGCTATAGAAAAGGCAATCCCTGGCGTAATTAAAATTTGCGACACTAAACAATTAATTTTTGCAAAATTTACTATAGAAAAGGCAATCCCTGGCGTAATTAAAATTTGCGACACTAAACAATTATTTTTTGCAAAATTTACTATAGAAAAAGCAATCCCTGACGAAATTAAAATTTGCGACAGTAAAAAATTATTTTTTGAATAATTTACTATAGAAAAGGCAATCCCTGGCGTAATTAAAATTTGCAACAGTAAAAAATTATTTTTTGAATAATTTACTATACAAAAGGCAATCCCTGGCGTAATTATAATTTGCGACAGTAAAAAATGAATTTTTGAATAATTTACTATAGAAAAGGTAATCCCTGGCGTAATTATAATTTGCGACAGTAAAAAATTATTTTTTGAATAATTTACTATAGAAAAGGCAATCCCTGGCGTAATTAAAATTTGCAACAGTAAAAAATTATTTTTTGAATAATTTACTATAGAAAAGGCAATCCCTGGCATAATTAAAATTTGCAACAATAAAAAATTATTTTTTGAATAATTTACTATAGAAAAGGCAATACCTGGCGTAATTAAAATTTGCGACACTAAACAATTATTTTTTGCAAAATTTACTATACAAAAGGCAATCCCTGGCGTATTTAAAATTTGCAACAGTAAAAAATTATTTTTTGAATAATTTACTATACAAAAGGCAATCCCTGGCGTAATTAAAATTTGTGACAGAAAAAATTATTTTTTGAATAATTTACAATACAAAAGGCAATCCCTGGCGTAATTAAAATTTGTGACAGAAAAAATTATTTTTTGAATAATTTACTATAGAAAAGGCAATCCCTGGCGTAATTAAAATTTGCGACACTAAACAATTATTTTTTGCAAAATTTACTATACAAAAGGTAATCCCTGGCGTATTTAAAATTTGCAACAGTAAAAAATTATTTTTTGAATAATTTACTATACAAAAGGCAATCCCTGGCGTAATTAAAATTTGCAACAGTAAAAAAATTATTTTTTGAATAATTTACTATAGAAAAGGCAATCCCTGACGGAATTATAATTTGCGACAGTAAATTAATGATTTTTTGAATAATTTACTATACAAAAGGCAATCCCTGGCGTAATTAAAATTTGCAACAGTAAAAAATTATTTTTTGAATAATTTACTATAGAAAAGGCAATCCCTGGCGTATTTAAAATTTGCAACAGTAAAAAATTATTTTTTGAATAATTTACTATAGAAAAGGCAATCCCTGGCGTAATTAAAATTTGCGACACTAAACAATTATTTTTTGCAAAATTTACTATAGAAAAGGCAACCCCTGGCGTAATTATAATTTGCGACAGTAAAAAATGAATTTTTGAATAATTTACTATACAAAAGGCAATCCCTGGCGTAATTATAATTTGCGACAGTAAAAAATTATTTTTTGAATAATTTACTATAGAAAAGGCAATCCCTGGCGTAATTAAAATTTGTGACAGAAAAAATTATTTTTTGAATAATTTACTATAGAAAAGGCAATCCCTGGCGTAATTAAAATTTGCGACACTAAACAATTATTTTTTTCAAAATTTACTATACAAAAGGTAATCCCTGGCGTATTTAAAATTTGCAACAGTAAAAAATTATTTTTTGAATAATTTACTATACAAAAGGCAATCCCTGGCGTAATTAAAATTTGCAACAGTAAAAAAATTATTTTTTGAATAATTTACTATAGAAAAGGCAATCCCTGACGGAATTATAATTTGCGACAGTAAATTAATGATTTTTTGAATAATTTACTATACAAAAGGCAATCCCTGGCGTAATTAAAATTTGCAACAGTAAAAAATTATTTTTTGAATAATTTACTATAGAAAAGGCAATCCCTGGCGTATTTAAAATTTGCAACAGTAAAAAATTATTTTTTGAATAATTTACTATAGAAAAGGCAATCCCTGGCGTAATTAAAATTTGCGACACTAAACAATTATTTTTTGCAAAATTTACTATAAAAAAGGCAACCCCTGGCGTAATTATAATTTGCGACAGTAAAAAATGAATTTTTGAATAATTTACTATACAAAAGGCAATCCCTGGCGTAATTATAATTTGCGACAGTAAAAAATTATTTTTTGAATAATTTACTATAGAAAAGGCAATCCCTGGCGTAAAAATAATTTTTTACTGTTGCAAATTTTAATTACGCCAGGGATTGCCTTTTCTATAGTAAATTATTCAAAAAATAATTTTTTACTGTCGCAAATTATAATTACGCCAGGGATTGCCTTTTCTATAGTAAATTATTCAAAAAATAATTTTTTACTGTCGCAAATTATAATTACGCCAGGGATTGCCTTTTGTATAGTAAATAATTCAAAAATTCATTAATTTACTGTCGCAAATTATAATTACGCCAGGGATTGCCTTTTCTATAGTAAATTATTCAAAAAATAATTTTTTACTGTTGCAAATTTTAAATACGCCAGGGATTGCCTTTTCTATAGTAAATTATTCAAAAAATAATTTTTTACTGTTGCAAATTTTAATTACGCCAGGGATTGCCTTTTGTATAGTAAATTATTCAAAAATTCATTAATTTACTGTCGCAAATTATAATTACGCCAGGGATTGCCTTTTCTATAGTAAATTATTCAAAAAATAATTTTTTACTGTTGCAAATTTTAATTACGCCAGGGATTGCCTTTTGTATAGTAAATTATTCAAAAAATAATTTTTTACTGTTGCAAATTTTAAATACGCCAGGGATTGCCTTTTGTATAGTAAATTTTGCAAAAAATAATTGTTTAGTGTCGCAAATTTTAAATACGCCAGGGATTGCCTTTTCTATAGTAAATTATTCAAAAAATAATTTTTTCTGTCACAAATTTTAATTACGCCAGAGATTGCCTTTTGTATAGTAAAGTATTCAAAAAATAATTTTTTCTGTCACAAATTTTAATTACTCCAGGGATTGCCTTTTGTATAGTAAATTATTCAAAAAATATTTTTTTACTGTTGCAAATTTTAAATACGCCAGGGATTGCCTTTTGGATAGTAAATTTTGCAAAAAATAATTGTTTAGTGTCGCAAATTTTAATTACGCCAGGGATTGCCTTTTCTATAGTAAATTATTCAAAAAATAATTTTTTACTGTTGCAAATTTTAATTACGCCAGGGATTGCCTTTTCTATAGTAAATTATTCAAAAAATAATTTTTTACTGTTGCAAATTTTAATTACGCCAGGGATTGCCTTTTCTATAGTAAATTATTCAAAAAAATAATTTTTTACTGTCGCAAATTATAATTACGCCAGGGATTGCCTTTTCTATAGTAAATTATTCAAAAATTCATTTTTTACTGTCGCAAATTATAATTACGCAGGGATTGCCTTTTGTATAGTAAATTATTCAAAAAATAATTTTTTACTGTTGCAAATTTTAATTACGCCAGGGATTGCCTTTTCTCTAGTAAATTATTCAAAAAATAATTTTTTACTGTCGCAAATTTTAATTACGCCAGGGATTGCCTTTTCTATAGTAAATTTTGCAAAAAATAATTGTTTAGTGTCGCAAATTTTAATTACGCCAGGGATTGCCTTTTCTATAGTAAATTTTTGCAAAAATTAATTGTTTAGTGTCGCAAATTTTAATTACGCCAGGGATTGCCTTTTCTATAGTAAATTTTGCAAAAAAATAATTGTTTAGTGTCGCAAATTATAATTACGCCAGGGATTGCCTTTTCTATAGTAAATTATTCAAAAAATAATTTTTTACTGTTGCAAATTTTAAATACGCCAGGGATTGCCTTTTGGATAGTAAATTTTGCAAAAAATAATTGTTTAGTGTCGCAAATTTTAATTACGCCAGGGATTGCCTTTTCTATAGTAAATTATTCAAAAAATAATTTTTTACTGTTGCAAATTTTAATTACGCCAGGGATTGCCTTTTCTATAGTAAATTATTCAAAAAATAATTTTTTACTGTTGCAAATTTTAATTACGCCAGGGATTGCCTTTTCTATAGTAAATTATTCAAAAAAATAATTTTTTACTGTCGCAAATTATAATTACGCCAGGGATTGCCTTTTCTATAGTAAATTATTCAAAAATTCATTTTTTACTGTCGCAAATTATAATTACGCAGGGATTGCCTTTTGTATAGTAAATTATTCAAAAAATAATTTTTTACTGTTGCAAATTTTAATTACGCCAGGGATTGCCTTTTCTCTAGTAAATTATTCAAAAAATAATTTTTTACTGTCGCAAATTTTAATTACGCCAGGGATTGCCTTTTCTATAGTAAATTTTGCAAAAAATAATTGTTTAGTGTCGCAAATTTTAATTACGCCAGGGATTGCCTTTTCTATAGTAAATTTTTGCAAAAATTAATTGTTTAGTGTCGCAAATTTTAGTTACGCCAGGGATTGCCTTTTCTATAGTAAATTATTCAAAAAATAATTTTTTACTGTTGCAAATTTTAATTACGCCAGGGATTGCCTTTTCTATAGTAAATTATTCAAAAAAATAATTTTTTACTGTCGCAAATTATAATTACGCCAGGGATTGCCTTTTCTATAGTAAATTATTCAAAAATTCATTTTTTACTGTCGCAAATTATAATTACGCCAGGGATTGCCTTTTGTATAGTAAATTTTGCAAAAAATAATTGTTTAGTGTCTCAAATTTTAATTACGCCAGGGATCGCCTTTTGTATAGTAAATTATTCAAAAAATAATTTTTTCTGTCACAAATTTTAATTACGCCAGGGATTGCCTTTTCTATAGTAAATTATTCAAAAAATAATTTTTTACTGTCTCAAATTTTAATTACGCCAGGGATTGCCTTTGCTATAGTAAATTTTGCAAAAAATAATTTTATACTGTCTCAAATTTTAATTACGCCAGGGATTGCCTTTTCTATAGTAAATTATTCAAAAAATAATTTTTTACTGTTGAAATTTTTAAATACGCCAGGGATTGCCTTTTCTATATTAAATTATTCAAAAAATAATTTTTTACTGTCGCAAATTTTAATTACGCCAGGGATTGCCTTTTCTATAGTAAATTATTCAAAAATTCATTTTTTACTGTCTCAAATTTTAATTACGCCAGGGATTGCCTTTTCTATAGTAAATTTTGCAAAAAATAATTTTTTACTGTTGCAAATTTTAAATACGCCAGGGATTGCCTTTTGTATAGTAAATTATTCAAAAATTCATTTTTTACTGTCTCAAATTATAATTACGCCAGGGATTGCCTTTTCTATAGTAAATTATTCAAAAAATAATTTTTTACTGTCGCAAATTATAATTACGCCAGGGATTGCCTTTTGTATAGTAAATTATTCAAAAAATAATTTTTTACTGTCGCAAATTATAATTACGCCAGGGATTGCCTTTTGTATAGTAAATTATTCAAAAAATAATTTTTTACTGTCGCAAATTTTAATTACGCCAGGGATTGCCTTTTCTATAGTAAATTATTCAAAAATTCATTTTTTACTGTCTCAAATTTTAATTACGCCAGGGATTGCCTTTTCTATAGTAAATTTTGCAAAAAATAATTTTTTACTGTTGCAAATTTTAAATACGCCAGGGATTGCCTTTTGTATAGTAAATTATTCAAAAATTCATTTTTTACTGTCTCAAATTTTAATTACGCCAGGGATTGCCTTTTCTATAGTAAATTTTGCAAAAAATAATTGTTTAGTGTCTCAAATTTTAATTACGCCAGGGATTGCCTTTTCTATAGTAAATTATTCAAAAATTCATTTTTTACTGTCGCAAATTTTAATTACGCCAGGGATTGCCTTTTGTATAGTAAATTTTGCAAAAAATAATTGTTTAGTGTCGCAAATTTTAATTACGCCAGGGATTGCCTTTTCTATAGTAAATTATTCAAAAAATAATTTTATACTGTCTCAAATTTTAATTACGCCAGGGATTGCCTTTTGTATAGTAAATAATTCAAAAATTCATTAATTTACTGTCGCAAATTATAATTACGCCAGGGATTGCCTTTTCTATAGTAAATTATTCAAAAAATAATTTTTTACTGTTGCAAATTTTAAATACGCCAGGGATTGCCTTTTCTATAGTAAATTATTCAAAAAATAATTTTTTACTGTTGCAAATTTAATTACGCCAGGGATTGCCTTTTGTATAGTAAATTATTCAAAAATTCATTAATTTACTGTCGCAAATTATAATTACGCCAGGGATTCCTATAGTAAATTATTCAAAAAATAATTTTTTACTGTTGCAAATTTTAATTACGCCAGGGATTGCCTTTTGTATAGTAAATTATTCAAAAAATAATTTTTTACTGTTGCAAATTTTAAATACGCCAGGGATTGCCTTTTGTATAGTAAAGTATTCAAAAAATAATTTTTTCTGTCACAAATTTTAATTACTCCAGGGATTGCCTTTTGTATAGTAAATTATTCAAAAAATATTTTTTTACTGTTGCAAATTTTAAATACGCCAGGGATTGCCTTTTGGATAGTAAATTTTGCAAAAAATAATTGTTTAGTGTCGCAAATTTTAATTACGCCAGGGATTGCCTTTTCTATAGTAAATTATTCAAAAAATAATTTTTTACTGTTGCAAATTTTAATTACGCCAGGGATTGCCTTTTCTATAGTAAATTATTCAAAAAATAATTTTTTACTGTTGCAAATTTTAATTACGCCAGGGATTGCCTTTTCTATAGTAAATTATTCAAAAAAATAATTTTTTACTGTCGCAAATTATAATTACGCCAGGGATTGCCTTTTCTATAGTAAATTATTCAAAAATTCATTTTTTACTGTCGCAAATTATAATTACGCAGGGATTGCCTTTTGTATAGTAAATTATTCAAAAAATAATTTTTTACTGTTGCAAATTTTAATCACGCCAGGGATTGCCTTTTCTCTAGTAAATTATTCAAAAAATAATTTTTTACTGTCGCAAATTTTAATTACGCCAGGGATTGCCTTTTCTATAGTAAATTTTGCAAAAAATAATTGTTTAGTGTCGCAAATTTTAATTACGCCAGGGATTGCCTTTTCTATAGTAAATTTTTGCAAAAATTAATTGTTTAGTGTCGCAAATTTTAATTACGCCAGGGATTGCCTTTTCTATAGTAAATTTTGCAAAAAAATAATTGTTTAGTGTCGCAAATTATAATTAAGCCAGGGATTGCCTTTTCTATAGTAAATTATTCAAAAAATAATTTTTTACTGTTGCAAATTTTAATTACGCCAGGGATTGCCTTTTGTATAGTAAATTATTCAAAAAATAATTTTTTACTGTCGCAAATTTTAATTACGCCAGGGATTGCCTTTTGTATACTAAATTATTCAAAAATTCATTTTTTACTGTCGCAAATTATAATTAAGCCAGGGATTGCCTTTTCTATAGTAAATTTTGCAAAAAATAATTTTTTACTGTCTCAAATTTTAATTACGCCAGGGATTGCCTTTTCTATAGAAAATTATTCAAAAAATAATTTTTTACTGTCTCAAATTTTAATTACGCCAGGGATTGCCTTTTCTATAGTAAATTATTCAAAAAATAATTTTTTACTGTCGCAAATTATAATTACGCCAGGGATTGCCTTTTGTATAGTAAATTTTGCAAAAAATAATTGTTTAGTGTCTCAAATTTTAATTACGCCAGGGATCGCCTTTTCTATAGTAAATTATTCAGAAAATAATTTTTTACTGTCTCAAATTTTAATTACGCCAGGGATTGCCTTTTCTATAGTAAATTATTCAAAAAATAATTTTTTACTGTCTCAAATTTTAATTACGCGAGGGATTGCCTTTTCTATAGTAAATTATTCAAAAAATAATTTTTTACTGTCGCAAATTATAATTACTCCAGGGATTGCCTTTTGTATAGTAAATTATTCAAAAAATAATTTTTTCTGTCACAAATTTTAATTACGCCAGGGATTGCCTTTTCTATAGTAAATTATTCAAAAAATAATTTTTTACTGTCTCAAATTTTAATTACGCCAGGGATTGCCTTTGCTATAGTAAATTTTGCAAAAAATAATTTTTTACTGTCTCAAATTTTAATTACGCCAGGGATTGCCTTTTCTATAGTAAATTATTCAAAAAATAATTTTTTACTGTTGAAATTTTTAAATACGCCAGGGATTGCCTTTTCTATATTAAATTATTCAAAAAATAATTTTTTACTGTCGCAAATTTTAATTACGCCAGGGATTGCCTTTTCTATAGTAAATTATTCAAAAATTCATTTTTTACTGTCTCAAATTTTAATTACGCCAGGGATTGCCTTTTCTATAGTAAATTTTGCAAAAAATAATTTTTTACTGTTGCAAATTTTAAATACGCCAGGGATTGCCTTTTGTATAGTAAATTATTCAAAAATTCATTTTTTACTGTCTCAAATTTTAATTACGCCAGGGATTGCCTTTTCTATAGTAAATTATTCAAAAAATAATTTTTTACTGTCGCAAATTATAATTACGCCAGGGATTACCTTTTGTATAGTAAATTATTCAAAAAATAATTTTTTACTGTCGCAAATTATAATTACGCCAGGGATTGCCTTTTGTATAGTAAATTATTCAAAAATAATTTTTTACTGTCGCAAATTTTAATTTCGCCAGGATTGCCTTCTATAGTAAATTATTCAAAAATTCATTTTTTACTGTCTCAAATTTTAATTACGCCAGGGATTGCCTTTTCTATAGTAAATTTTGCAAAAAATAATTTTTTACTGTTGCAAATTTTAAATACGCCAGGGATTGCCTTTTGTATAGTAAATTATTCAAAAATTCATTTTTTACTGTCTCAAATTTTAATTACGCCAGGGATTGCCTTTTCTATAGTAAATTTTGCAAAAAATAATTGTTTAGTGTCTCAAATTTTAATTACGCCAGGATTGCCTTTTCTATAGTAAATTATTCAAAAATTCATTTTTTACTGTCGCAAATTTTAATTACGCCAGGGATTGCCTTTTGTATAGTAAATTTTGCAAAAAATAATTGTTTAGTGTCGCAAATTTTAATTACGCCAGGGATTGCCTTTTCTATAGTAAATTATTCAAAAAATAATTTTATACTGTCTCAAATTTTTAATTACGCCAGGTATTGCCTTTTGTATAGTAAATTATTCAAAAAATAATTTTTTCTGTCACAAATTTTAATTACGCCAGGGATTGCCTTTTCTATAGTAAATTATTCAAAAAATAATTTTTTACTGTCGCAAATTTTAATTACGCCAGGGATTGCCTTTTGTTTAGTAAATTATTCAAAAATTCATTTTTTACTGTCTCAAATTTTAATTACGCCAGGGATTGCCTTTTCTATAGTAAATTATTCAAAAAATAATTTTTTAATGTCGCAAATTATAATTACGCCAGGGATTGCCTTTTCTATAGTAAATTATTCAAAAATAATTTTTTACTGTCTCAAATTTTCAATTACGCCAGGGATTGCCTTTTCTATAGTAAATTTTGCAAAAATAATTTTTTACTGTTGCAAATATTAAATACGCCAGGGATTGCCTTTTGTATAGTAAATTAATCAAAAATTCATTTTTTACTGTCTCAAATTTTAATTACGCCAGGGATTGCCTTTCTATAGTAAATTTTGCAAAAAATAATTGTTTAGTGTCTCAAATTTTAATTACGCCAGGGATTGCCTTTTCTATAGTAAATTATTCAAAAAATAATTTTTTACTGTCGCAAATTATAATTACTCCCAGGGATTGCCTTTTGTATAGTAAATTATTCAAAAAATAATTTTTTCTGTCACAAATTTTAATTACGCCAGGATTGCCTTTTCTATAGTAAATTATTCAAAAAAATAATTTTTTACTGTCTCAAATTTTAATTACGCCAGGGATTGCCTTTGCTATAGTAAATTTTGCAAAAAATAATTTTTTACTGTCTCAAATTTTAATTACGCCAGGGATTGCCTTTTCTATAGTAAATTATTCAAAAAATAATTTTTTACTGTTGAAATTTTTAAATACGCCAGGGATTGCCTTTTCTATATTAAATTATTCAAAAAATAATTTTTTACTGTCGCAAATTTTAATTACGCCAGGGATTGCCTTTTCTATAGTAAATTATTCAAAAATTCATTTTTTACTGTCTCAAATTTTAATTACGCCAGGGATTGCCTTTTCTATAGTAAATTTTGCAAAAAATAATTTTTTACTGTTGCAAATATTAAATACGCCAGGGATTGCCTTTTCTATAGTAAATTATTCAAAAAATAATTTTTTACTGTCTCAAATTTTAATTACGCCAGGGATTGCCTTTTCTATAGTAAATTTTGCAAAAAATAATTGTTTAGTGTCTCAAATTTTAATTACGCCAGGGATTGCCTTTTCTATAGTAAATTATTCAAAAAATAATTTTTTACTGTCGCAAATTATAATTACTCCAGGGATTGCCTTTTGTATAGTAAATTATTCAAAAAATAATTTTTTCTGTCACAAATTTTAATTACGCCAGGGATTGCCTTTTATATAGTAAATTATTCAAAAAATAATTTTTTACTGTCTCAAATTTTAATTACGCCAGGGATCGCCTTTTCTATAGTAAATTATTCAGAAAATAATTTTTTACTGTCTCAAATTTTAATTACGCCAGGGATTGCCTTTTCTATAGTAAATTATTCAAAAAATAATTTTTTACTGTCTCAAATTTTAATTACGCGAGGGATTGCCTTTTCTATAGTAAATTATTCAAAAAATAATTTTTTACTGTCGCAAATTATAATTACTCCAGGGATTGCCTTTTGTATAGTAAATTATTCAAAAAATAATTTTTTCTGTCACAAATTTTAATTACGCCAGGGATTGCCTTTGCTATAGTAAATTATTCAAAAAATAATTTTTTACTGTTGAAATTTTTAAATACGCCAGGGATTGCCTTTTCTATATTAAATTATTCAAAAAATAATTTTTTACTGTCGCAAATTTTAATTACGCCAGGGATTGCCTTTTCTATAGTAAATTATTCAAAAATTCATTTTTTACTGTCTCAAATTTTAATTACGCCAGGGATTGCCTTTTCTATAGTAAATTTTGCAAAAAATAATTTTTTACTGTTGCAAATTTTAAATACGCCAGGGATTGCCTTTTGTATAGTAAATTATTCAAAAATTCATTTTTTACTGTCTCAAATTTTAATTACGCCAGGGATTGCCTTTTCTATAGTAAATTATTCAAAAAATAATTTTTTACTGTCGCAAATTATAATTACGCCAGGGATTACCTTTTGTATAGTAAATTATTCAAAAAATAATTTTTTACTGTCGCAAATTATAATTACGCCAGGGATTGCCTTTTGTATAGTAAATTATTCAAAAAATAATTTTTTACTGTCGCAAATTTTAATTACGCCAGGGATTGCCTTTTCTATAGTAAATTATTCAAAAATTCATTTTTTACTGTCTCAAATTTTAATTACGCCAGGGATTGCCTTTTCTATAGTAAATTTTGCAAAAAATAATTTTTTACTGTTGCAAATTTTAAATACGCCAGGGATTGCCTTTTGTATAGTAAATTATTCAAAAATTCATTTTTTACTGTCTCAAATTTTAATTACGCCAGGGATTGCCTTTTCTATAGTAAATTTTGCAAAAAATAATTGTTTAGTGTCTCAAATTTTAATTACGCCAGGGATTGCCTTTTCTATAGTAAATTATTCAAAAATTCATTTTTTACTGTCGCAAATTTTAATTACGCCAGGGATTGCCTTTTGTATAGTAAATTTTGCAAAAAATAATTGTTTAGTGTCGCAAATTTTAATTACGCCAGGGATTGCCTTTTCTATAGTAAATTATTCAAAAAATAATTTTATACTGTCTCAAATTTTAATTACGCCAGGTATTGCCTTTTGTATAGTAAATTATTCAAAAAATAATTTTTTCTGTCACAAATTTTAATTACGCCAGGGATTGCCTTTTCTATAGTAAATTATTCAAAAAATAATTTTTTACTGTCGCAAATTTTAATTACGCCAGGGATTGCCTTTTGTTTAGTAAATTATTCAAAAATTCATTTTTTACTGTCTCAAATTTTAATTACGCCAGGGATTGCCTTTTCTATAGTAAATTATTCAAAAAATAATTTTTTAATGTCGCAAATTATAATTACGCCAGGGATTGCCTTTTCTATAGTAAATTATTCAAAAAATAATTTTTTACTGTCTCAAATTTTAATTACGCCAGGGATTGCCTTTTCTATAGTAAATTTTGCAAAAAATAATTTTTTACTGTTGCAAATATTAAATACGCCAGGGATTGCCTTTTGTATAGTAAATTAATCAAAAATTCATTTTTTACTGTCTCAAATTTTAATTACGCCAGGGATTGCCTTTTCTATAGTAAATTTTGCAAAAAATAATTGTTTAGTGTCTCAAATTTTAATTACGCCAGGGATTGCCTTTTCTATAGTAAAGTGTTCAAAAATTCATTTTTTACTGTCGCAAATTTTAATTACGCCAGGGATTGCCTTTTGTATAGTAAATTTTGCAAAAAATAATTGTTTAGTGTCGCAAATTTTAATTACGCCAGGGATTGCCTTTTCTATAGTAAATTATTCAAAAATTCATTTTTTACTGTTGCAAATTTTAAATACGCCAGGGATTGCCTTTTGTATAGTAAATTATTCAAAAAATAATTTTTTACTGTCGCAAATTATAATTACGCCAGGGATTGCCTTTTCTATAGTAAATTTTGCAAAAAATAATTTTATACTGTCGCAAATTTTAATTACGCCAGGGATTGCCTTTTTTATAGTAAATTATTCAAAAAATAATTTTTTACTGTCGCAAATTATAATTACGCCAGGGATTGCCTTTTCTATAGTAAATTATTCAAAAAATAATTTTTTACTGTTGCAAATTTTAAATACGCCAGGGATTGCCTTTTCTATAGTAAATTATTCAAAAAATAATTTTTTACTGTCGCAAATTTTAATTACACCAGGGATTGCCTTTTCTATAGTAAATTATTCAAAAATTCATTTTTTACTGTCTCAAATTTTAACTACGCCAGGGATTGCCTTTTCTATAGTAAATTTTGCAAAAAATAATTTTTTACTGTTGCAAATTTTAAATACGCCAGGGATTGCCATTTGTATAGTAAATTATTCAAAAATTCATTTTTTACTGTCTCAAATTTTAATTACGCCAGGGATTGCCTTTTCTATTGTAAATTTGGCAAAAAATAATTGTTTAGTGTCTCAAATTTTAATTACGCCAGGGATTGCCTTTTCTATAGTAAATTATTCAAAAATTCATTTTTTACTGTCGCAAATTTTAATTACGCCAGGGATTGCCTTTTGTATAGTAAATTTTGCAAAAAATAATTGTTTAGTGTCGCAAATTTTAATTACGCCAGGGATTGCCTTTTCTATAGTAAATTATACAAAAAATAATTTTATACTGTCTCAAATTTTAATTACGCCAGGGATTGCCTTTTGTATAGTAAATTATTCAAAAAATAATTTTTTTTGTCACAAATTTTAATTACGCCAGGGATTGCCTTTTCTATAGTAAATTATTCAAAAAATAATGTTTTACTGTCGCAAATTTTAATTACGCCAGCGATGGCCTTTTGTATAGTAAATTATTCAAAAATTCATTTTTTACTGTCTCAAATTTTAATTACGCCAGGGATTGCCTTTTCTATAGTAAATTATTCAAAAAATAATTTTTTACTGTCGCAAATTATAATTACGCCAGGGATTGCCTTTTCTATAGTAAATTATTCAAAAAATAATTTTTTACTGTCTCAAATTTTAATTACGCCAGGGATTGCCTTTTCTATAGTAAAGTTTGCAAAAATAATTGTTTAGTGTCTCAAATTTTAATTACGCCAGGGATTGCCTTTTCTATAGTAAATTATTCAAAAATTGATTTTTTACTGTCGAATATTTTAAATACGCCAGGGATTGCCTTTTGTATAGTAAATTATTCAAAAAATAATTTTTTACTGTCTCAAATTTTAATTACGCCAGGGATTGCCTTTTCTATAGTAAATTTTGCAAAAAATAATTGTTTAGTGTCTCAAATTTTAATTACGCCAGGGATTGCCTTTTCTATAGTAAATTATTCAAAAATTCATTTTTTACTGTTGCAAATTTTAAATACGCCAGGGATTGCCTTTTGTATAGTAAATTATTCAAAAAATAATTTTTTACTGTCGCAAATTGTAGTTACGCCAGGGATTGCCTTTTCTATAGTAAATTATTCAAAAAATAATTTTATACTGTCGCAAATTTTAATTACGCCAGGGATTGCCTTTTGTATAGTAAATTATTCAAAAAATAATTTTTTACTGTCGCAAATTATAATTACGCCAGGGATTGCCTTTTCTATAGTAAATTATTCAAAAAATAATTTTTTACTGTTGCAAATTTTAATTACGCCAGGGATTGCCTTTTCTATAGTAAATTATTCAAAAAATAATTTTATACTGTCGCAAATTATAATTACGCCAGGGATTGCCTTTTCTATAGTAAATTATTCAAAAAATAATTTTTTACTGTCGCAAATTATAATTACGCCAGGGATTGCCTTTTCTATAGTAAATTATTCAAAAATTCATTTTTTACTGTCTCAAATTTTAATTACGCCAGGGATTGCCTTTTGTATAGTAAATTATTCAAAAATTCATTTTTTACTGTCGCAAATTTTAATTACGCCAGGGATTGCCGTTTCTATAGTAAATTATTCAAAAATTCATTTTTTACTGTCGCAAATTTTAATTACGCCAGGGATTGCCTTTTCTATAGTAAATTTTGCAAAAAATAATTTTTTACTGTTGCAAATTTTAATTACGCCAGGGATTGCTTTTCTATAGTAAATTTTGCAAAAAATAATTTTTTACTGTCTCAAATTTTAATTACGCCAGGGATTGCCTTTTCTATAGTAAATTATTCAAAAAATAATTTTTTACTGTCGCAAATTATAATTACGCCAGGGATTGCCTTTTCTATAGTAAATTTTGCAAAAATAATTTTTTACTGTCTCAAATTTTAATTACGCCAAGGATTGCCTTTTCTATAGTAAATTATTCAAAAAATAATTTTTTACTGTTGCAAATTTTAATTACGCCAGGGATTGCCTTTTCTATAGTAAATTTTGCAAAAAATAATTTTTTACTGTCTCAAATTTTAATTACGCCAGGGATTGCCTTTTCTATAATAAATTATTCAAAAAATAATTTTTTACTGTTGCAAATTTTAATTACGCCAGGGATTGCCTTTTGTATAGTAAATTATTCAAAAATTAATTTTTTTCTGTCACATATTTTAATTACGCCAGGGATTGCCTTTTGTATAGTAAATTTTGCAACAAATAATTGTTTAGTGTCGCAAATTTTAATTACGCCAGGGATTGCCTTTTCTATAGCAAATTATTCAAAAAATAATTGTTTAGTGTCTCAAATTTTAATTACGCCAGGGATTGCCTTTTCTATAGTAAATTATTCAAAAAATATTTTTTTCTGTCACAAATTTTAATTACGCCAGGGATTGCCTTTTCTATAGTAAATTATTCAAAATATAATTGTATACTGTCGCAAATTTTAATTACGCCAGGGATTGCCTTTTCTATAGTAAATTATTCAAAAATTCATTTTTTACTGTCGCAAATTTTAATTACGCCAGGGATTGCCTTTTCTATAGTAAATTATTCAAAAAATAATTTTTTCTGTCGCAAATTTTAATGACGCCAGGAATTGCCTTTTCTATAGTAAATTTTGCAAAAAATAATTGTTTAGTGTCGCAAATTTTAATTACGCCAGGGATTGCCTTTTCTATAGTAAATTATTCAAAAAATAATTTTATACTGTCGCAAATTTTAATTACGCCAGGGATTGCCTTTTCTATAGTAAATTTTGCAAAAATTAATTTTTTACTGTCTCAAATTTTAATTACGCCAGGGGTTGCCTTTTCTATAGTAAATTATTCAAAAAATAATTTTTTACTGTCGCAAATTTTAATTACGCCAGGGATTGCCTTTTCTATAGTAAATTATTCAAAAATTAATTTTTTTCTGTCACAAATTTTAATTACGCCAGGGATTGCCTTTTGTATAGTAAATTATTCAAAAAATAATTTTTTTCTGTCGCAAATTTTAATTACGCCAGGGATTGCCTTTTCTATAGTAAATTATTCAAAAATTCATTTTTTACTGTCTCAAATTTTAATTACGCCAGGGATTGCCTTTTCTATAGTAAATTTTGCAAAAAATAATTTTTTACTGTTGCAAATTTTAAATACGCCAGGGATTGCCTTTTCTATAGTAAATTATTCAAAAAATAATTGTTTAGTGTCGCAAATTTTAATTACGCCAGGGATTGCCTTTTCTATAGTAAATTTTCCAAAAAATAATTTTTTACTGTCTCAAATTTTAATTACGCCAGGGATTGCCTTTTCTATAGTAAATTATTCAAAAAATAATTTTTTACTGTTGCAAATTTTAATTACGCCAGGGATTGCCTTTTGTATAGTAAATTATTCAAAAAATAATTTTTTACTGTCTCAAATTTTAATTACGCCAGGGATTGCCTTTTCTATAGTAAATTTTGCAAAAAATAATTTTTTACTTTTGCAAATTTTAATTACGCCAGGGATTGCCTTTTCTATAGTAAATTATTCAAAAAATAATTTTATACTGTCGCAAATTATAATTACGCCGGGGATTGCCTTTTGTATAGTAAATTATTCAAAAAATAATTTTTTTCTGTCGCAAATTTTAATTACGCCAGGAATTGCCTTTTCTATAGTAAATTATTCAAAAATTCATTTTTTACTGTCGCAAATTTTAATTACGCCAGGGATTGCCTTTTGTATAGTAAATTTTGCAAAAAATAATTATTTAGTGTCGCAAATTTTAATTACGCCAGGGATTGCCTTTTCTATAGTAAATTATTCAAAAATTCATTTTTTACTGTCTCAAATTTTAATTACGCCAGGGATTGCCTTTTCTATAGTAAATTATTCAAAAAATAATTGTTTAGTGTCGCAAATTTTAATTACGCCAGGGATTGCCTTTCCTATAGTAAATTTTGCAAAAAATAATTGTTTAGTGTCGCAAATTTTAATTACGCCAGGGATTGCCTTTTCTATAGTAAATTATTCAAAAAATAATTTTTTACTGTCGCAAATTATAATTACGCCAGGGATTGCCTTTTGTATAGTAAATTATTCAAAAAATAATTTTTTACTGTCGCAAATTATAATTACGCCAGGGATTGCCTTTTGTATAGTAAATTATTCAAAAAATAATTTTTTTCTGTCGCAAATTTTAATTACGCCAGGGATTGCCTTTTCTATAGTAAATTATTCAAAAATTCATTTTTTACTGTCTCAAATTTTAATTACGCCAGGGATTGCCTTTTCTATAGTAAATTTTGCAAAAAATAATTTTTTACTGTTGCAAATTTTATATACGCCAGGGATTGCCTTTTGTATAGTAAATTATTCAAAAATTCATTTTTTACTGTCTCAAATTTTAATTACGCCAGGGATTGCCTTTTCTATAGTAAATTTTGCAAAAAATAATTGTTTAGTGTCTCAAATTTTAATTACGCCAGGGATTGCCTTTTCTATAGTAAATTATTCAAAAATTCATTTTTTACTGTCGCAAATTTTAATTACGCCAGGGATTGCCTTTTGTATAGTAAATTTTGCAAAAAATAATTTTATACTGTCGCAAATTATAATTGCGCCAGGGATTGCCTTTTGTATAGTAAATTATTCAAAAAATCATTTTTTACTGTCTCAAATTTTAATTACGCCAGGGATTGCCTTTTCTATAGTAAATTTTGCAAAAAATAATTTTATACTGTCGCAAATTATAATTACGGCAGGGATTGCCTTTTGTATAGTAAATTAATCAAAAAATAATTTTTTTCTGTCGCAAATTTTAATTACGCCAGGGATTGCCTTTTCTATAGTAAATTATTCAAAAATTCATTTTTTACTGTCTCAAATTTTAATTACGCCAGGTATTGCCTTTTCTGTAGTAAATTTTGCAAAAAATAACTTTTTACTGTTGCAAATTTTAAATATGCCAGGGATTGCCTTTTGTATAGTAAATTATTCAAAAAATAATTGTTTAGTGTCGCAAATTTTAATTACGCCAGGGATTGCCTTTTCTATAGTAAATTATTCAAAAAATAATTTTTTACTGTCTCAAATTTTAATTACGCCAGGGATTGCCTTTTCTATAGTAAATTATTCAAAAAATAATTTTTTACTGTCGCAAATTATAATTACGCCAGGGATTGCCTTTTGTATAGTAAATTATTCAAAAAATAATTTTTTTCTGTCGCAAATTTTAATTACGCCAGGGATTGCCTTTTCTATAGTAAATTATTCAAATATTCATTTTTTACTGTCTCAAATTTTAATTACGCCAGGGATTGCCTTTTCTATAGTAAATTATTCAAAAATTCATTTTTTACTGTCTCAAATTTTAATTACGCCAGGGATTGCCTTTTCTATAGTAAATTTTGCAAAAAATAATTTTTTACTGTCGCAAATTTTAATTACGCCAGGGATTGCCTTTTCTATAGTAAATTATTCAAAAAATAATTTTTTACTGTTGCAAATTATAATTACGCCAGGGATTGCCTTTTCTATAGTAAATTATTCAAAAAATAATTTTTTCTGTCACAAATTTTAATTACGACAGGGATTGCCTTTTCTATAGTAAATTATTCAAAAATTCATTTTTTACTGTCGCAAATTATAATTACGCCAGGGATTGCCTTTTCTATAGTAAATTTTGCAAAAAATAATTTTTTACTGTTGCAAATTTTAAATACGCCAGGGATTGCCTATTCTATAGTAAATTATTCAAAAAATAATTTTTTACTGTTGCAAATTTTAAATACGCCAGGGATTGCCTTTTCTATAGTAAATTATTCAAAAATTCATTTTTTACTGTCTCAAATTTTAATTACGCCAGCTATTGCCTTTTCTATAGTAAATTATTCAAAAATTCATTTTTTACTTTCGCAAATTTTAATTACGCCAGGAATTACCTTTTGTATAGTAAATTATTCAAAAAATAATTTTTTTCTGTCGCAAATTTTAATTACGCCAGGGATTGCCTTTTCTATAGTAAATTATTCAAAAATTCATTTTTTACTGTCTCAAATTTTAATTACGCCAGGGATTGCCTTTTCTATAGTAAATTTTGCAAAAAATAATTTTTTACTGTTGCAAATTTTAATTACGCCAGGGTTTGCCTTTTCTATAGTAAATTTTTCAAAAAATCATTTTTTACTGTCGCAAATTATAATTACGCCAGGGATTGCCTTTTCTATAGTAAATTTTGCAAAAAATAATTTTTTACTGTCTCAAATTTTAATTACGCCAGGGATTGCCTTTTCTATAATAAATTATTCAAAAAATAATTTTTTACTGTTGTAAATTTTAATTACGCCAGGGATTGCCTTTTGTATAGTAAATTATTCAAAAATTAATTTTTTTCTGTCTCAAATTTTAATTACGCCAGGGATTGCCTTTTGTATAGAAAATTTTGCAACAAATAATTGTATAGTGTCGCAAATTTTGATTACGCCAGGGATTGCCTTTTCTATAGTAAATTTTGCAAAAAATAATTGTTTAGTTTCGCAAATTTTAATTACGCCAGGGATTGCCTTTTCTATAGTAAATTATTCAAAAAATAATTTTTTACTGTCTCAAATTTTAATTACGCCAGGGATTGCCTTTTCTATAGTAAATTATTCAAAAAATAATTTTTTACTGTCGCAAATTATAATTACGCCAGGGATTGCCTTTTGTATAGTAAATTATTCAAAAAATAATTTTTTTCTGTCGCAAATTTTAATTACGCCAGGGATTGCCTTTTCTATAGTAAATTATTCAAATATTCATTTTTTACTGTCTCAAATTTTAATTACGCCAGGGATTGCCTTTTCTATAGTAAATTATTCAAAAATTCATTTTTTACTGTCTCAAATTTTAATTACGCCAGGGATTGCCTTTTCTATAGTAAATTTTGCAAAAAATAATTTTTTACTGTCGCAAATTTTAATTACGCCAGGGATTGCCTTTTCTATAGTAAATTATTCAAAAAATAATTTTTTACTGTTGCAAATTATAATTACGCCAGGGATTGCCTTTTCTATAGTAAATTATTCAAAAAATAATTTTTTCTGTCACAAATTTTAATTACGACAGGGATTGCCTTTTCTATAGTAAATTATTCAAAAATTCATTTTTTACTGTCGCAAATTATAATTACGCCAGGGATTGCCTTTTCTATAGTAAATTTTGCAAAAAATAATTTTTTACTGTTGCAAATTTTAAATACGCCAGGGATTGCCTATTCTATAGTAAATTATTCAAAAAATAATTTTTTACTGTTGCAAATTTTAAATACGCCAGGGATTGCCTTTTCTATAGTAAATTATTCAAAAATTCATTTTTTACTGTCTCAAATTTTAATTACGCCAGCTATTGCCTTTTCTATAGTAAATTATTCAAAAATTCATTTTTTACTTTCGCAAATTTTAATTACGCCAGGAATTGCCTTTTTTATAGTAAATTATTCAAAAAATAATTTTTTTCTGTCGCAAATTTTAATTACGCCAGGGATTGCCTTTTCTATAGTAAATTTTGCAAAAAATAATTTTTTACTGTCTCAAATTTTAATTACGTCAGGGATTGCCTTTTCTATAATAAATTATTCAAAAAATAATTTTTTACTGTTGCAAATTTTAATTACGCCAGGGATTGCCTTTTGTATAGTAAATTATTCAAAAATTAATTTTTTTCTGTCTCAAATTTTAATTACGCCAGCGATTGCCTTTTGTATAGAAAATTTTGCAACAAATAATTGTTTAGTGTCGCAAATTTTAATTACGCCAGGGATTGCCTTTTCTACAGTAAATTATTCAAAAAATAATTGTTTAGTGTCTCAAATTTTAATTACGCCAGGGATTGCCTTTTCTACAGTAAATTATTCAAAAAATAATTTTTTCTGTCACAAATTTTAATTACGCCAGGGATTGCCTTTTCTATAGTAAATTATTCAAAATATAATTTTATACTGTCGCAAATTTTAATTACGCCAGGGATTGCCTTTTCTATTGTAAATTATTCAAAAATTCATTTTTTACTGTCGCAAATTTTAATTACGCCAGGGATTGCCTTTTCTATAGTAAATTATTCAAAAAATAATTTTTTCTGTCGCAAATTTTAATTACGCCAGGGATTGCCTTTTCTATAGTAAATTTTGCAAAAAATAATTGTTTAGTTTCGCAAATTTTAATTACGCCAGGGATTGCCTTTTCTATAGTAAATTATTCAAAAAATAATTTTATACTGTCGCTAATTTTAATTACGCCAGGGATTGCCTTTTCTATAGTAAATTTTGCAAAAATTAATTTTTTACTGTCTCAAATTTTAATTACGCCAGGGATTGCCTTTTCTATAGTAAATTATTCAAAAAATAATTTTTTACTGTCGCAAATTTTAATTACGCCAGGGATTGCCTTTTCTATAGTAAATTATTCTAAAATTAATTTTTTTCTGTCACAAATTTTAATTACGCCAGGGATTGCCTTTTGTATAGTAAATTATTCAAAAAATAATTTTTTTCTGTCGCAAATTTTAATTACGCCAGGGATTGCCTTTTCTATAGTAAATTATTCAAAAATTCATTTTTTACGGTCTCAAATTGTAATTACGCCAGGTATTGCCTTTTCTATAGTAAATTTTGCAAAAAATAATTTTTTACTGTTGCAAATTTTAAATATGCCAGGGATTGCCTTTTGTATAGTAAATTATTCAAAAAATAATTGTTTAGTGTCGCAAATTTTAATTACGCCAGGGATTGCCTTTTCTATAGTAAATTATTCAAAAAATAATTTTTTACTGTCTCAAATTTTAATTACGCCAGGGATTGCCTTTTCTATAGTAAATTATTCAAAAAATAATTTTTTACTGTCGCAAATTATAATTACGCCAGGGATTGCCTTTTGTATAGTAAATTATTCAAAAATTC
>CAWVNZ010002627.1:0-62000 GCA_963930735.1 Dioctria linearis
AAATTTGCGACAGTAAAAATTAATTTTTGAAAAATTTACTATAGAAAAGGCAATCCCTTTCGCAATTAAAATTTGCGACAGTAAAAAATTATTTTTTGAAAAATTTACTATAGAAAAGGCAATCCCTGGCGTAATTAAAATTTGCGACAGTAAAAAATTATTTTTTGCAAAATTTACTATAGAAAAGGCAATCCCTGGCGTATTTAAAATTTGCGACAGTAAAAAATTATTTTTTGAAAAATTTACTATAGAAAAGGCAATCCCTGGCGTAATTAAAATTTGCGACAGTAAAAAATTAAACTTTGAAAAACTTACTATAGAAAAGGCAATCCCTGGCGTAATTAAAATTTTCGACAGTAAAAAATTATTTTTTTGAAAAAATTACTGCGGAATAGGCAATCCCTGGCGTAATTAAAATTTGCGACAGTATAAAATTATTTTTTAAAAATTTACTATAGAAAAGGCAATCCCTGGCGCAATTAAAATTTGCGACAGTAAAAAATTAATTTTTGAAAAATTTACTATAGAAAAGGCAATCCCTTTCGCAATTAAAATTTGCGACAGTAAAAAATTAATTTTTGAAAAATTTACTATAGAAAAGGCAATCCCTGGCGCAATTAAAATTTGCGACAGTAAAAAATTATTTTTTGATAAATTTACTATAGAAAAGGCAATCCCGGGCGAAATTAAAATTTGCGACAGTAAAAAATTATTTTTTGAACAATTTACTGTAGAAAAGGCAATCCCTGGCGCAATTAAAATTTGCGACATTAGAAAATTATTTTTTGAAAAATTTACTATAGAAAAGGCAATCCCTGGCGTATTTAAAATTTGCGAGAGTAAAAAATTATTTTTTGAAAAATTTACTGTAGAAAAGGCAATCCTTGGCGCAATTAAAATTTGCGACAGTAAAAAATTATTTTTTGAATAACTTACTTTAGAAAAGGCAATCCCTGGCGGATTTAAAATTTGCGACAGTAAAAAATTAATTTTTGAAAAATTTACTATAGAAAAGGCAATCCCTGGCGTAATTAAAATTTGCGACAGTAAAAAATTATTTTTTGAAAAATTTACTATAGAAAAGGCAATTCCTGGCGTAATTAAAATTTGCGACAGTAAAAAATTAATTTTTGAAAAATTTACTATAGAAAAGGCAATCCCTGGCGTAATTAAAATTTGCGACAGTAAAAAATTATTCTTTGAATAATTTACTATATAAAAGGCAATCCCTGGCGTAATTAAAATTTGCGACAGTAAAAAATTAATTTTTGAAAAATTTACTGTAGAAAAGGCAATCCCTGGCGGATTTAAAATTTGCGACAGTAAAAAATTAATTTTTGAAAAATTTACTATAGAAAAGGCAATCCCTGGCGCAATTAAAATTTTCGACGGTAAAAAATAAATTTTTGAAAAATTTACTATAGAAAAGGCAATCCTGGCGCAATTAAAATTTGCGACAGTAAAAAATTATTCTTTGAATAATTTACTATAGAAAAAGCAATCCCTGGCGTAATTAAAATTTGCGACAGTAAAAAATTAATTTTTGTAAAATTTACTACAGAAAAGGCAATCCCTGTCGGATTTAAAATTTGCGACAGTAAAAAATTATTTTTTGCAAAATTTACTATAGAAAAGGCAATCCCTGGCGTATTTATAATTTGCGACAGTAAAAAATTAATTTTTGCAAAATTTACTATAGAAAAGGCAATCCCTGGCGGAATTAAATTTTGCGACAGCAAAAAATAATTTTTTGAATAATTTACTGTAGAAAAGGCAATCCCTGGCGCAATTAAAATTTGCGACAATAGAAAATTATTTTTTGAAAAATTTACAATAGAAAAGGCAATCCCTGGCGTATTTAAAATTTGCGACAGTAAAACATTATGTTTTGAAAAATTTACTGTAGAAAAGGCAATCCCTGGCGTTATTAAAATTTGCGACAGTAAAACTTTAATTTTTGAAAAATTTACTGTAGAAAAGGCAATCCCTGGCGTATTTAAAATTTGCGACAGTAAAAAATTAATTTGCGAAAAATTTACTATAGAAAAGGCAATGCCTGGCGTAATTAAAATTTGCGACAGTAAAAAATTATTTTTTGAAAAATTTACTGTAGAAAAGGCAATCCCTGGCGCAATTAAAATTTGCGACAGTAGAAAATTATTTTTTGAAAAATTTACTATAGAAAAGCAATCCCTGGCGGATTTAAAATTTGCGACAGTAAAAAATTATTTTTTGAAAAATTTACTGTAGAAAAGGCAATCCCTGGCGTATTTAAAATTTGCGACAGTAAAAAATTATTTTTTGAATAATTTACCGTAGAAAAAGCAATCCCTGGCGCAATTAAAATTTGCGACAGTAGAAAATTATTTTTAGAATAATTTACTATAGAAAAGGCAATCCCTGGCGTAATTAAAATTTGCGACAGTAAAAAATTAATTTTTGAAAAATTTACTATAGAAAAGGCAATCCCTGGCGTAATAAAAATTTGCGACAGTAAAAAATTATTTTTTGAAAAATTTACTGTAGAAAAGGCAATCCCTGGCGTAATTAAAATTTGCGACAGTAAAAAATTATTTTTTGAATAATTTACCGTAGAAAAGGCAATGCCTGGCGTAATTAAAATTTGCGACAGCAAAAAATTATTTTTTGAATAATTTACTATAGAAAAGGCAATCCCTGGCGAAATTAAAATTTGCGACAGTAAAAAATTATTTTTTGAAAAATTTACTGTAGAAAAGGCAATCCCTGGCGCAATTAAAATTTGTGACAGTAAAAAATTATTTTTTGATAAATTTACTATAGAAAAGGCAATCCCTGGCGAAATTAAAATTTGCGACAGTAAAAAATTATTTTTTGAAAAATTTACTGTAGAAAAGGCAATCCCTGGCGCAATTAAAATTTGCGACATTAGAAAATTATTTTTTGAAAAATTTACTACAGAAAAGGCAATCCCTGGCGTATTTAAAATTTGCGAGAGTAAAAAATTATTTTTTGAAAAATTTACTGTAGAAAAGGCAATCCTTGGCGCAATTAAAATTTGCGACAGTAAAAATTTATTTTTTGAATAATTTACTTTAGAAAAGGCAATCCCTGGCGGATTTAAAATTTGCGACAGTAAAAAATTAATTTTTGAAAAATTTACTATAGAAAAGGCAATCCCTGGCGTAATTAAAATTTGTGACAGTAAAAAATTATTTTTTGAAAAATTTACTATAGAAAAGGCAATTCCTGGCGTAATTAAAATTTGCGACAGTAAAAAATTAATTTTTGAAAAATTTACTATAGAAAAGGCAATACCTGGCGTAATTAAAATTTGCGACAGTAAAAAATTATTCTTTGAATAATTTACTATATAAAAGGCAATCCCTGGCGTAATTAAAATTTGCGACAGTAAAAAATTAATTTTTGAAAAATTTACTGTAGAAAAGGCAATCCCTGGCGGATTTAAAATTTGCGACAGTAAAAAATTAATTTTGGAAAAATTTACTATAGAAAAGGCAATCCCTGGCGCAATTAAAATTTGCGACGGTAAAAAATAAATTTTTGAAAAATTTACTATAGAAAAGGCAATCCTGGCGCAATTAAAATTTGCGACAGTAAAAAATTATTCTTTGAATAATTTACTATAGAAAAAGCAATCCCTGGCGTAATTAAAATTTGCGACAGTAAAAAATTAATTTTTGTAAAATTTACTACAGAAAAGGCAATCCCTGTCGGATTTAAAATTTGCGACAGTAAAAAATTATTTTTTGCAAAATTTGCTATAGAAAAGGCAAACCCTGGCGTATTTAAAATTTGCGACAGTAAAAAATTAATTTTTGAAAAATTTACTATAGAAAAGGCAATCCCTGGCGTAATTAAAATTTGCGATAGCAAAAAATAATTTTTTGAATAATTTACTGTAGAAAAGGCAATCCCTGGCGCAATTAAAATTTGCGACAGTAAAAAATTATTTTTTGAAAAATTTACTATAGAAAAGGCAAACCCTGGCGTATTTAAAATTTGCGACAGTAAAAAATTAATTTGTGAAAAATTTACTATAGAAAATGCAATCCCTGGCGTAATTAAAATTTGCGACAGTAAAAAATTATTTTTTGAAAAATTTACTATAGAAAAGACAATCCCTGGCGTAATTAAAATTTGCGACAGTAAAAAATTATTTTTTGAAAAATTTACTATAGAAAAGGCAATCCCTGGCGTAATTAAAATTTGCGACAGAAAAAAATTAGTTTTTGAAAAATTTACTATAGAAAAGGCAATCCCTGGCGCAATTAAAATTTGCGACAGTAGAAAATTAATTTTTGCAAAATTTACTATAGAAAAGGCAATCCCTGGCGCAATTAAAATTTGCGACAGTAAAAAATTATTTTTTGAAAAATTTACTATAGAAAAGGCAATCCCTTGCGTATTTAAAATTTGAGACAGTAAAAAATTATTTTTTGAATAATTTACTGTAGAAAAGGCAATCCCTGGCGCAATTAAAATTTGCGACAGTAGAAAATCATTTTTTGAAAAATTTACTATAGAAAAGGCAATCCCTGGCGTATTTAAAATTTGCGACAATAAAAAATAATTTTTTGAAAAATTTACTGTAGAAAAGGCAATCCCTGGCGTATTTAAATTTGCGACTGTAAAAAATTAATTTTTAAAAAATTTACTATAGAAAAGGCAATCCCTGGCGGATTTAAAATTTGCGTCAGTAAAAAATTATTTTTCGCAAAATTTACTATAGAAAAGGCAATCCCTGGCTTATTTAAAATTTGCGACAGTAAAAAATTATTTTTTGACTAATTTACTATAGAAAAGGCAATCTCTGGCGGATTTAAAATTTGCGACAGTAGAAAATTACTTTTTGCAAAATTTAAAAAATTATTTTTTGAAAAATTTACTATAGAAAAGGCAATCTCTGGCGTAATTAAAATTTGCGACAGTAAAAAATTAATTTTTGAAAAATTTACTATAGAAAAGGCAATCCCTGGCGTAATTAAAATTTGCGACAGCAAAAAAATGAATTTTCGAAAAATTTACTAGAGAAAAGGCAATCCCTGGCGCAATTAAAATTTGCGACAGTAAAAAATTAATTTTTGAAAAATTTACTATAGAAAACGCAATCCCTGGCGGATTTAAAATTTGCGACAGTAAAAAATTATTTTTTGCAAAATTTACTATAGAAAAGGCAATCCCTGGCGTATTTAAAATTTGCGACAGTAAAAAATTATTTTTTGAATAATTTACTATAGAAAAAGCAATCCTTGGCGTAATTAAAATTTGCGACAGTAAAAATTAATTTTTGAAAAATTTACTATAGAAAAGGCAATCCCTTTCGCAATTAAAATTTGCGACAGTAAAAAATTATTTTTTGAAAAATTTACTATAGAAAAGGCAATCCCTGGCGTAATTAAAATTTGCGACAGTAAAAAATTATTTTTTGCAAAATTTGCTATAGAAAAGGCAATCCCTGGCGTATTTAAAATTTGCGACAGTAAAAAATTATTTTTTGAAAAATTTACTATAGAAAAGGCAATCCCTGGCGTAATTAAAATTTGCGACAGTAAAAAATTAAACTTTGAAAAACTTACTATAGAAAAGGCAATCCCTGGCGTAATTAAAATTTTCGACAGTAAAAAATTATTTTTTTGAAAAAATTACTGTGGAAAAGGCAATCCCTGGCGTAATTAAAATTTGCGACAGTAAAAAATTATTTTTTGAATAATTTACTATAGAAGAGGCAATCCCTGGCGGATTTAAAATTTGCGACAGTAAAAAATTAATTTTTGAAAAATTTACTGTCGAAAAGGCAATCCCTGGCGTAATTAAAATTTGCGACAGTAAAAAATTATTTTTTGAAAAATTTACTGTAGAAAAGGCAATCCTTGGCGTAATTAAAATTTTCGACAGTAAAAAATTATTTTTTGAATAATTTACTATAGAAAAGGCAATCCCTGGCGCAATTAAAATTTGCGACAGTATAAAATTATTTTTTGAAAAATTTTCTATAGAAAAGACAATCCCTGGCACAATTAAAATTTGCGACAGTAAAAAATTAATTTTTGAAAAATTTACTATAGAAAAGGCAATCCCTGGCGTAATTAAAATTTGCGACAAAAAAAAATTATTTTTTGAAAAATTTACTGTAGAAAAGGCAATCCCTGGCGCAATTAAAATTTGCGACAGTTAAAAATTAATTTTTGAAAAATTTACTATAGAAAAGGCAATCCCTGGCGTAATTAAAATTTGCGACAGTATAAAATTATTTTTTTAAAATTTACTATAGAAAAGGCAATCCCTGGCGCAATTAAAATTTGCGACAGTAAAAAATTAATTTTTGAAAAATTTACTATAGAAAAGGCAATCCCTTTCGCAATTAAAATTTGCGACAGTAAAAAATTAATTTTTGAAAAATTTACTATAGAAAAGGCAATCCCTGGCGCAATTAAAATTTGCGACAGTAAAAAATTATTTTTTGATAAATTTACTATAGAAAAGGCAATCCCGGGCGAAATTAAAATTTGCGACAGTAAAAAATTATTTTTTGAAAAATTTACTGTAGAAAAGGCAATCCCTGGCGCAATTAAAATTTGCGACATTAGAAAATTATTTTTTGAAAAATTTACTATAGAAAAGGCAATCCCTGGCGTATTTAAAATTTGCGAGGGTAAAAAATTATTTTTTGAAAAATTTACTGAAGAAAAGGCAATCCTTGGCGCAATTAAAATTTGCGACAGTAAAAAATTATTTTTTGAATAATTTACTTTAGAAAAGGCAATCCCTGGCGGATTTAAAATTTGCGACAGTAAAAAATTAATTTTTGAAAAATTTACTATAGAAAAGGCAATCCCTGGCGTAATTAAAATTTGCGACAGTAAAAAATTATTTTTTGAAAAATTTACTATAGAAAAGGCAATTCCTGGCGTAATTAAAATTTGCGACAGTAAAAAATTAATTTTTGAAAAATTTACTATAGAAAAGGCAATCCCTGGCGTAATTAAAATTTGCGACAGTAAAAAATTATTCTTTGAATAATTTACTATATAAAAGGCAATCCCTGGCGTAATTAAAATTTGCGACAGTAAAAAATTAATTTTTGAAAAATTTACTGTAGAAAAGGCAATCCCTGGCGGATTTAAAATTTGCGACAGAAAAAAATTAATTTTTGAAAAATTTACTATAGAAAAGGCAATCCCTGGCGCAATTAAAATTTGCGACGGTAAAAAATAAATTTTTGAAAAATTTACTATAGAAAAGGCAATCCTGGCGCAATTAAAATTTCCGACAGTAAAAAATTATTCTTTGAATAATTTACTATAGAAAAAGCAATCCCTGGCGTAATTAAAATTGCGACAGTAAAAAATTAATTTTTGTAAAATTTACTACAGAAAAGGCAATCCCTGTCGGATTTAAAATTTGCGACAGTAAAAAATTATTTTTTGCAAAATTTACTATAGAAAAGGCAATCCACTGGCGTATTTAAAATTTGCGACAGTAAAAAATTAATTTTTGAAAAATTTACTATAGAAAAGGCAATCCCTGGCGTAATTAAATTTTGCGACAGCAAAAAATAATTTTTTGAATAATTTACTGTAGAAAAGGCAATCCCTGGCGCAATTAAAATTTGCGACAGTAAAAAATTATTTTTTGAAAAATTTACTATAGAAAAGGCAAACCCTGGCGTATTTAAAATTTGCGACGGTAAAAAATTAATTTGTGAAAAATTTACTATAGAAAAGGCAATCCCTGGCGTAATTAAAATTTGCGACAGTCAAAAATTATTTTTTGAAAAATTTACTATAGAAAAGACAATCCCTGGCGTAATTAAAATTTGCGACAGTAAAAAATTATTTTTTGAAAAATTTACTGTAGAAAAGGCAATCCCTGGCGTAATTAAAATTTGCGACAGTAAAAATTAATTTTTGAAAAATGTACTATAGAAAAGGCAATCCCTTTCGCAATTAAAATTTGCGACAGTAAAAAATTATTTTTTGAAAAATTTACTACAGAAAAGGCAATCCCTGGCGTAATTAAAATTTGCGACAGTAAAAAATTATTTTTTGCAAAATTTACTATAGAAAAGGCAATATTTAAAATTTGCGACAGTAAAAATTATTTTTTGACTAATTTACTATAGAAAAGGCAATCCCTGGCGGATTTAAAATTTGCGACAGTAGAAAATTACTTTTTGCAAAATTTAAAAAATTATTTTTTGAAAAATTTACTATAGAAAAGGCAATCTCTGGCGTAATTAAAATTTGCGACAGTAAAAAATTAATTTTTGGAAAATTTACTATAGAAAAGGCAATCCCTGGCGTATTTAAAATTTGCGACAGTAAAAAATTATTTTTTGAAAAATTTGCTATAGAAAAGGCAATCCCTGGCGTAATTAAAATTTGCGACAGTAAAAAATTAAACTTTGAAAAACTTACTATAGAAAAGGCAATCCCTGGCGTAATTAAAATTTTCGACAGTAAAAAATTATTTTTTTGAAAAAATTACTGTAGAAAAGGCAATCCCTGGCGTAATTAAAATTTGCGACAGTAAAAAATTATTTTTTGAATAATTTACTATAGAAGCGGCAATCCCTGGCGGATTTAAAATTTGCGACAGTAAAAATTAATTTTTGAAAAATTTACTGTCGAAATGGCAATCCCCGGCGTAATTAAAATTTGCGACAGTAAAAAATTATTTTTTGAAAAATTTACTGTAGAAAAGGCAATCCCTTTCGCAATTAAAATTTGCGACAGTAAAAAATTATTTTTTGAATAATTTACTATAGAAAAGGCAATCCCTGGCGCAATTAAAATTTGCGACAGTATAAAATTATTTTTTGAAATATTTTCTATAGAAAAGACAATCCCTGGCACAATTAAAATTTGCGACAGTAAAAAATTAATTTTTGAAAAATTTACTATAGAAAAGGCAATCCCTGGCGTAATTAAAATTTGCGACAAAAAAAAATTATTTTTTGAAAAATTTACTGTAGAAAAGGCAATCCCTGGCGCAATTAAAATTTGCGACAGTAAAAAATTAATTTTTGAAAAATTTACTATAGAAAAGGCAATCCCTGGCGTAATTAAAATTTGCGACAGTATAAAATTATTTTTTAAAAATTTACTATAGAAAAGGCAATCCCTGGCGCAATTAAAATTTGCGACAGTAAAAAATTAATTTTTGAAAAATTTACTATAGAAAAGGCAATCCCTTTCGCAATTAAAATTTGCGACAGTAAAAAATTATTTTTTGAAAAATTTACTATAGAAACGGCAATCCCTGGCGTATTTAAAATTTGCGACAGCAAAAAATTATTTTTTGAAAAATTTACTATAGAAAAGGCAATCCCTGGCGTAATTAAAATATGCGACAGTAAAATATTAAATTTTGAAAAACTTACTATAGAAAAGGCAATCCCTGGCATAATTAAAATTTGCGACAGTAAAAAATTATTTTTTGAATAATTTACTATAGAAAAGGCAATCCTTGGCGGATTTAAAATTTGCGACAGTAAAAAATTAATTTTGAAAAATTTACTATAGAAAAGGCAATCCCTGGCGTAATTAAAATTTGCGACAGTAAAAAATTATTTTTTGAAAAATTTACTGTAGAAAAGGCAATCCCTGGCGTAATTAAAACTTGCGACAGTAAAAAATTATTTTTTGAATAATTTACTATAGAAAAGGCAATCCCTGGCGCAATTAAAATTTGTGACAGTAAAAAATTAATTTTTGAAAAATTTACTATAGAAAAGGCAATCCCTGGCGTAATTAAAATTTGCGATAGTATAAAATAATTTTTTGAAAAATCTACTATAGAAAAGGCAATCCCTGGCGTAATTAAAATTTGCGACAGTAAAAAATTAATTTTTGAAAAATTTACTATAGAAAAGGCAATACCTGGCGTAATTAAAATTTGCGACAGTAAAAAATTAATTTTTGAAAAATTTACTATAGAAAAGGCAATTCCTGGCGGATTTAAAATTTGCGACAGTAAAAAATTATTTTTTGCAAAATTTACTAAAGAAAAGGCAATCCCTGCTGTATTTAAAATTTGCGACAGTATAAAATCAGTTTTTGAATAATTTACTATAGAAAAGGCAATCCCTGGCGTAATTAAAATTTGCGACAGCAAAAAATTAATTTTTGAAAAATTTACTATAGAAAAGGCAATCCCTGGCGCAATTAAAATTTGCGACAGTAAAAAATTATTTTTGAAAAATTTACTATAGAAAAGGCAATCCCTGGCGCAATTAAAATTTTCGACAGTAGAAAATTATTTTTTGCAAAATTTACTATAGAAACGCAATCCCTGGCGTATTTAAAATTTGCGATAGTAAAAAAATATTTTTTTAAAAATTTACTATAGAAAAGGCAATCCCTGGCGTAATTAAAATTTGCGACAGTAAAAAATTATTTTCTGAATAATTCACTATAGAAAAGGCAATCCCTGCCGCAATTAAAATTTGCGACAGTAAAAAATTAATTTTTGAAAAATTTACTATAGAAAAGTCAATACCTGGCGTAATTAAAATTTGCGACAGTAAAAAATTATTTTTTGCAAAATTTACTATAGAAAAGGCAATCCCTGGTGTATTTAAAATTTGCGACAGTATAAAATTATTTTTTGAATAATTTACTATAGAAAAGGCAATCCCTGGCGCAATTAAAATTTGCGACAGTAAAAAATTAATTTTTGAAAAATTTACTATAGAAAAGGCAATCCCTGGCGCAATTAAAATTTGCGACAATAAAAAATTATTTTTTGAAAAATTTACTATAGAAAAGGCAATCCCTGGCGTAATTAAAATTTGCGACAGTAAAAAATTATTTTTTGAATAATTTACTATAGAAAAGGTAATCCCTGGCGGATTTAAAATTTGCGACAGTAAAAAATTAATTTTTGAAAAATTTACTATAGAAAAGGCAATCCCTGGCGTAATTAAAATTTGAGACAGTAAAAAATTATTTTTTGAAAAATTTACTATAGAAAAGGCATTCCCTGGCGTAATTAAAATTTGCGACAGTAAAAAATTCATTTTTGAAAAATTTACTATAGAAAAGGCAATACCTGGCGTAATTAAAATTTGCGACAGTAAAAAATTAATTTGTGAAAAATTTACTATAGAAAAGGCAATCCCTGGCGTAAATAAAATTTGCGACAGTAAAAAATTAATTTTTGAAAAATTTACTATAGAAAAGGCAATACCTGGCGTAATTAAAATTTGCGACAGTAAAAAATTAATTTTGAAAAATTTACTATAGAAAAGGCAATCACTGGCGGATTTAAAATTTACGACAGTAAAAAATTATTTTTTGCAAAATTTACTATAGAAAAGGCAATCCCTGGTGCATTTAAAATTTGCGACAGTATAAAATTATTTTTTGAATAATTTACTATAGAAAAGGCAATCCCTGGCGTAATTTAAATTTGCGACAGTAAAAAATTAATTTTTGAAAAATTTACTATAGAAAAGGCAATCCCTGGCGCAATTAAAATTTGCGACAGTAAAAAATTATTTTCTGAATAATTTACTATAGAAAAGGCAAGCCCTGGCGCAATTAAAATTTGCGACAGTAAAAAATTATTTTCTGAATAATTTACTATAGAAAAGGCAATCCCTGGCGCAATTAAAATTTGCGACAGTAAAAAATTAATTTTTGAAAAATTTACTATAGAAAAGGCAATCCCTGGCGTAATTAAAATTTGCGACAAAAAAAAATTATTTTTTGAAAAATTTACTGTAGAAAAGGCAATCCCTGGCGCAATTAAAATTTGCGACAGTAAAAAATTAATTTTTGAAAAATTTACTATAGAAAAGGCAATCCCTGGCGTAATTAAAATTTGCGACAGTATAAAATTATTTTTTAAAAATTTACTATAGAAAAGGCAATCCCTGGCGCAATTAAAATTTGCGACAGTAAAAAATTAATTTTTGAAAAATTTACTATAGAAAAGGCAATCCCTTTCGCAATTAAAATTTGCGACAGTAAAAAATTATTTTTTGAAAAATTTACTATAGAAACGGCAATCCCTGGCGTATTTAAAATTTGCGAAAGCAAAAAATTATTTTTTGAAAAATTTACTATAGAAAAGGCAATCCCTGGCGTAATTAAAATATGCGACAGTAAAATATTAAATTTTGAAAAACTTACTATAGAAAAGGCAATCCCTGGCATAATTAAAATTTGCGACAGTAAAAAATTATTTTTTGAATAATTTACTATAGAAAAGGCAATCCTTGGCGGATTTAAAATTTGCGACAGTAAAAAATTAATTTTTGAAAAATTTACTATAGAAAAGGCAATCCCTGGCGTAATTAAAATTTGCGACAGTAAAAAATTATTTTTTGAAAAATTTACTGTAGAAAAGGCAATCCCTGGCGTAATTAAAACTTGCGACAGTAAAAAATTATTTTTTGAATAATTTACTATAGAAAAGGCAATCCCTGGCGCAATTAAAATTTGTGACAGTAAAAAATTAATTTTTGAAAAATTTACTATAGAAAAGGCAATCCCTGGCGTAATTAAAATTTGCGATAGTATAAAATAATTTTTTGAAAAATCTACTATAGAAAAGGCAATCCCTGGCGTAATTAAAATTTGCGACAGTAAAAAATTAATTTTTGAAAAATTTACTATAGAAAAGGCAATACCTGGCGTAATTAAAATTTGCGACAGTAAAAAATTAATTTTTGAAAAATTTACTATAGAAAAGGCAATCCCTGGCGGATTTAAAATTTGCGACAGTAAAAAATTATTTTTTGCAAAATTTACTAAAGAAAAGGCAATCCCTGCTGTATTTAAAATTTGCGACAGTATAAAATCAGTTTTTGAATAATTTACAATAGAAAAGGCAATCCCTGGCGTAATTAAAATTTGCGACAGCAAAAAATTAATTTTTGAAAAATTTACTATAGAAAAGGCAATCCCTGGCGCAATTAAAATTTGCGACAGTAAAAAATTATTTTTTGAAAAATTTACTATAGAAAAGGCAATCCCTGGCGCAATTAAAATTTTCGACAGTAGAAAATTATTTTTTGCAAAATTTACTATAGAAACGCAATCCCTGGCGTATTTAAAATTTGCGATAGTAAAAAAATATTTTTTTAAAAATTTACTATAGAAAAGGCAATCCCTGGCGTAATTAAAATTTGCGACAGTAAAAAATTATTTTCTGAATAATTCACTATAGAAAAGGCAATCCCTGCCGCAATTAAAATTTGCGACAGTAAAAAATTAATTTTTGAAAAATTTACTATAGAAAAGTCAATACCTGGCGTAATTAAAATTTGCGACAGTAAAAAATTATTTTTTGCAAAATTTACTATAGAAAAGGCAATCCCTGGTGTATTTAAAATTTGCGACAGTATAAAATTATTTTTTGAATAATTTACTATAGAAAAGGCAATCCCTGGCGCAATTAAAATTTGCGACAGTAAAAAATTAATTTTTGAAAAATTTACTATAGAAAAGGCAATCCCTGGCGCAATTAAAATTTGCGACAATAAAAAATTATTTTTTGAAAAATTTACTATAGAAAAGGCAATCCCTGGCGTAATTAAAATTTGCGACAGTAAAAAATTATTTT
This sequence comes from Dioctria linearis, assembly GCA_963930735.1. Classification (NCBI taxonomy): domain Eukaryota; kingdom Metazoa; phylum Arthropoda; class Insecta; order Diptera; family Asilidae; genus Dioctria; species Dioctria linearis. Next base: position 13,576 of record CAWVNZ010002627.1, read on the forward strand.
TTGAATAATTTACTATAGAAAAGGTAATCCCTGGCGGATTTAAAATTTGCGACAGTAAAAAATTAATTTTTGAAAAATTTACTATAGAAAAGGCAATCCCTGGCGTAATTAAAATTTGAGACAGTAAAAAATTATTTTTTGAAAAATTTACTATAGAAAAGGCATTCCCTGGCGTAATTAAAATTTGCGACAGTAAAAAATTCATTTTTGAAAAATTTACTATAGAAAAGGCAATACCTGGCGTAATTAAAATTTGCAACAGTAAAAAATTAATTTGTGAAAAATTTACTATAGAAAAGGCAATCCCTGGCGTAAATAAAATTTGCGACAGTAAAAAATTAATTTTTGAAAAATTTACTATAGAAAAGGCAATACCTGGCGTAATTAAAATTTGCGACAGTAAAAAATTAATTTTTGAAAAATTTACTATAGAAAAGGCAATCACTGGCGGATTTAAAATTTACGACAGTAAAAAATTATTTTTTGCAAAATTTACTATAGAAAAGGCAATCCCTGGTGCATTTAAAATTTGCGACAGTATAAAATTATTTTTTGAATAATTTACTATAGAAAAGGCAATCCCTGGCGTAATTAAAATTTGCGACAGTAAAAAATTAATTTTGAAAAATTTACTATAGAAAAGGCAATCCCTGGCGCAATTAAAATTTGCGACAGTAAAAAATTATTTTCTGAATAATTTACTATAGAAAAGGCAAGCCCTGGCGCAATTAAAATTTGCGACAGTAAAAAATTATTTTCTGAATAATTTACTATAGAAAAGGCAATCCCTGGCGCAATTAAAATTTGCGACAGTAAAAAATTAATTTTTGAAAAATTTACTATAGAAAAGGCAATACCTGGCGTAATTAAAATTTGCGACAGTAAAAAATTAATTTTTGAAAAATTTACTATAGAAAAGGCAATCCCTGGCGGATTTAAAATTTGCGACAGTAAAAAATTATTTTTTGCAAAATTTACTATAGAAAAGGCAATCCCTGGGGCAATTAAAATTTGCGACAGTAAAAAATTAATTTTTGAAAAAATTTTTATAGAAAAGGCAATCCCTGGCGCAATTAAAATTTGCGACAGTAAAAAATTATTTTTTGAAAAATTTACTATAGAAAAGGCAATCCTTGGCGTATTTAAAACTTGCGATAGTAAAAAATTATTTTTTTTAAAAATTTACTATAGAAAAGGCAATCCCTGGCGTAATTAAATTTTGCGACAGTAAAAAATTATTTTCTGAATAATTTACTATAGAAAAGGCAATCCCTGGCGTATTTAAAATTGGCGACAGTAAAACATTATGTTTTGAAAAATTTACTGTAGAAAAGTCAATCCCTGGCGTAATTAAAATTTGCGAGAATAAAACTTTAATTTTTGAAAAATTTACTGTAGAAAAGGCAATCCCTGGCGCAATTAAAATTTGCGACAGTAGAAAACTATTTTTTGACAAATTTACTATAGAAAAGCAATCCCTGGCGTATTTAAAATTTGCGACAGTAAAAAATTAATTTGCGAAAAATTTACTATAGAAAAGGCAATCCCTGGCGTAATTAAAATTTGCGACAGTAAAAAATTATTTTTTGAAAAATTTACTGTAGAAAAGGCAATCCCTGGCGCAACTAAAATTTGCGACAGTAGAAAATTATTTTTTGAAAAATTTACTATAGAAAAGGCAATCCCTGGCGGATTTAAAATTTGCGACAGTAAAAAATTATTTTTTGAAAAATTTACTGTAGAAAAGGCAATCCGTGGCGTATTTTAAATTTGCGACAGTAAAAAATTATTTTTTGAAAAATTTACTGTAGAAAAGGCAATCCCAGGCGTAATTAAAATTTGCGACAGTAAAAAATTATTTTTTGAATAATTTACCGTAGAAAAGGCAATCCCTGGCGTAATTAAAATTTGCGACAGTAAAAAATTATTGTTTGAATAATTTCCTATAGAATAGGCAATCCCTGGCGAAATTAAAATTTGCGACAGTAAAAAATTATTTTTTGAAAAATTTACTGTAGAAAAGGCAATCCCTGGCGCAATTAAAATTTGCGACAGTAAAAAATTATTTTTTGAATAATTTATTATAGAAAAGGCAATCCCTGGCGTAATTAAAATTTGCGACAGTAAAAAATTAATTTTTGAAAAATTTACTATAGAAAAGGCAATCCCTGGCGCAATTAAAATTTGCTTCAGTAAAAAATTAATTTTTGAAAAATTTTCTATAGAAAAGGCAATCCCTGGCGCAATTAAAATTTGCGACAGTAAAAAATTATTTTTTGAAAAATTTACTATAGAAAAGGCAATCCTTGGCGTAATTAAAATTTGCGACAGTAAAAAATTATTTTTTGAATAATTTACTATAGAAAAGGCAATTCTTGGCGGATTTAAAATTTGCGACAGTAAAAAATTATTTTTTGAATAATTTACTGTAGAAAACGCAATCCCTGGCGTAATTAAAATTTGCGACAGTAAAAAATTAATTTTTGAAAAATTTACTATAGAAAAGGCAATCCCTGGCGCAATTAAAATTTGCGACAGTAAAAAATTATTTTTTGATAAATTTACTATAGAAAAGGCAATCCCTGGCGAAATTAAAATTTGCGACAGTAAAAAATTATTTTTTGAAAAATTTACTGTAGAAAAGGCAATCCCTGGCGCAATTAAAATTTGCGACATTAGAAAATTATTTTTTGAAAAATTTACTATAGAAATGGCAATCCCTGGCGTATTTAAATTTGCGAGAGAAAAAAATTATTTTTTGAAAAATTTACTGTAGAAAAGGCAATCCCTGGCGGATTTAAAATTTGCGACAGTAAAAAATTATTTTTTGCAAAATTTACTATAGAAAAGGCAATTCCTGGGGCAATTAAAATTTGCGACAGTAAAAAATTAATTTTTGAAAAAATTTTTATAGAAAAGGCAATCCCTGGCGCAATTAAAATTTGCGACAGTAAAAAATTATTTTTTGAAAAATTTACTATAGAAAAGGCAATCCTTGGCGTATTTAAAACTTGCGATAGTAAAAAATTATTTTTTTTAAAAATTTACTATAGAAAAGGCAATCCCTGGCGTAATTAAATTTTGCGACAGTAAAAAATTATTTTCTGAATAATTTACTATAGAAAAGGCAATCCCTGGCGTATTTAAAATTGGCGACAGTAAAACATTATGTTTTGAAAAATTTACTGTAGAAAAGTCAATCCCTGGCGTAATTAAAATTTGCGAGAATAAAACTTTAATTTTTGAAAAATTTACTGTAGAAAAGGCAATCCCTGGCGCAATTAAAATTTGCGACAGTAGAAAACTATTTTTTGACAAATTTACTATAGAAAAGCAATCCCTGGCGTATTTAAAATTTGCGACAGTAAAAAATTAATTTGCGAAAAATTTACTATAGAAAAGGCAATCCCTGGCGTAATTAAAATTTGCGACAGTAAAAAATTATTTTTTGAAAAATTTACTGTAGAAAAGGCAATCCCTGGCGCAATTAAAATTTGCGACAGTAGAAAATTATTTTTTGAAAAATTTACTATAGAAAAGGCAATCCCTGGCGGATTTAAAATTTGCGACAGTAAAAAATTATTTTTTGAAAAATTTACTGTAGAAAAGGCAATCCCTGGCGTATTTTAAATTTGCGACAGTAAAAAATTATTTTTTGATTAATTTACCGTAGAAAAGGCAATCCCTGGCGTAATTAAAATTTGCGACAGTAAAAAATTATTTTTTGAATAATTTACTATAGTAAAGGCAATCCCTGGCGAAATTAAAATTTGCGACAGTAAAAAATTATTTTTTGAAAAATTTACTGTAGAAAAGGCAATCCCTGGCGCAATTAAAATTTGCGACAGTAGAAAATTATTTTTTGAATAATTTACTATAGAAAAGGCAATCCCTGGCGTAATTAAAAGTTGCGACAGTAAAAAATTAATTTTTGAAAAATTTACTATAGAAAAGGCAATCCCTGGCGTAATTAAAATTTGCGACAGTAAAAAATTATTTTTTGAAAAATTTACTGTAGAAAAGGCAATCCCAGGCGTAATTAAAATTTGCGACAGTAAAAAATTATTTTTTGAATAATTTACCGTAGAAAAGGCAAACCCTGGCGTAATTAAAATTTGCGACAGTAAAAAATTATTGTTTGAATAATTTCCTATAGAATAGGCAATCCCTGGCGAAATTAAAATTTGCGACAGTAAAAAATTATTTTTTGAAAAATTTACTGTAGAAAAGGCAATCCCTGGCGCAATTAAAATTTGCGACAGTAAAAAATTATTTTTTGAATAATTTATTATAGAAAAGGCAATCCCTGGCGTAATTAAAATTTGCGACAGTAAAAAATTAATTTTTGAAAAATTTACTATAGAAAAGGCAATCCCTGGCGCAATTAAAATTTGCGACAGTAAAAAATTAATTTTTGAAAAATTTTCTATAGAAAAGGCAATCCCTGGCGCAATTAAAATTTGCGACAGTAAAAAATTATTTTTTGAAAAATTTACTATAGAAAAGGCAATCCTTGGCGTAATTAAAATTTGCGACAGTAAAAAATTATTTTTTGAATAATTTACTATAGAAAAGGCAATTCTTGGCGGATTTAAAATTTGCGACAGTAAAAAATTATTTTTTGAATAATTTACTATAGAAAACGCAATCCCTGGCGTAATTAAAATTTGCGACAGTAAAAAATTAATTTTTGAAAAATTTACTATAGAAAAGGCAATCCCTGGCGCAATTAAAATTTGCGACAGTAAAAAATTATTTTTTGATAAATTTACTATAGAAAAGGCAATCCCTGGCGAAATTAAAATTTGCGACAGTAAAAAATTATTTTTTGAAAAATTTACTGTAGAAAAGGCAATCCCTGGCGCAATTAAAATTTGCGACAATAGAAAATTATTTTTTGAAAAATTTACTATAGAAATGGCAATCCCTGGCGTATTTAAATTTGCGAGAGAAAAAAATTATTTTTTGAAAAATTTACTGTAGAAAAGGCAATCCTTGGCGCAATTAAAATTTGCGACAGTAAAAAATTATTTTTTGAATAATTTACTATAGAAAAGGCAATCCCTGGCGGATTTAAAATTTGCGACAGTAAAAAATTATTTTTTGAAAAATTTACTATAGAAAAGGCAATCCCTGGCGCAATTAAAATTTGCGAAATTAGAAAATTATTTTTTGAAAAATTTACTATAGAAAAGGCAATCCCTGGCGTATTTAAAATTTGCGAGAGAAAAAAATTATTTTTTGAAAAATTTACTGTAGAAAAGGCAATCCTTGGCGCAATTAAAATTTGCGACAGTAAAAAATTATTTTTTGAATAATTTACTATAGAAATGGCAATCCCTGGCGGATTTAAAATTTGCGACAGTAAAAAATTAATTTTTGAAAAATTTACTATAGAAAAGGCAATCCCTGGCGTAATTAAAATTTGCGACAGTAAAAAATTATTTTTTGAAAAATTTACTATAGAAAAGGCAATTCCTGGCGTAATTAAAATTTGCGACAGTAAAAAATTAATTTTTGAAAAATTTACTATAGAAAAGGCAATCCCTGGCGTATTTAAAATTTGCGACAGTAAAAAATTATTCTTTGAATAATTTACTATATAAAAGGCAATCCCTGGCGTAATTAAAATTTGCGACAGTAAAAAATTAATTTTTGAAAAATTTACTGTAGAAAAGGCAATCCCTGGCGTAATTAAAATTTGAGACAGTAAAAAATTATTTTTTGAATAATTTACTGTAGAAAGGCAATCCCTGGCGCAATTAAAATTTGCGACAGTAGAAAATTATTTTTTGAAAAATTTACTATAGAAAAGGCAATCTCTGGCGTATTTAAAATTTGCGACAGTAAAAAATAATTTTTTGAAAAATTTACTATAGAAAAGGCAATCCCTGGCGTATTTAAAATTTGCGACAGTAAAAAATTATTTTTTGACTAATTTACTATAGAAAAGGCAATCCCTGGCGGATTTAAAATTTGCGACAGTAGAAAATTACTTTTTGCAAAATTTACTATAGAAAAGGCAATTCCTGGCGCAATTAAAATTTGCGACACTAAAAAATTATTTTTTGAAAAATTTACTATAGAAAAGGCAATCTCTGGCGTAATTAAAATTTGCGACAGTAAAAAATTAATTTTCGAAAAATTTACTATAGAAAAGGCAATCCCTGGCGCAATTAAAATTTGCGACAGTAAAAAATTAATTTTTGAAAAATTTACTATAGAAAAGGCAATCCCTGGCGGATTTAAAATTTGCGACAGTAAAAAATTATTTTTTGCAAAATTTACTATAGAAAAGGCAATCCCTGGCGTATTTAAAATTTGCGACAGTAAAAAATTATTTTTTGAATAATTTACTATAGAAAAGGCAATCCTTGGCGTAATTAAAATTTGCGACAGTAAAAATTAATTTTTGAAAAATTTACTATAGAAAAGGCAATCCCTTTCGCAATTAAAATTTGCGACAGTAAAAAATTATTTTTTGCAAAATTTACTATAGAAAAGGCAATCCCTGGCGTATTTAAAATTTGCGACAGTAAAAAATTATTTTTTGAAAAACTTACTATAGAAAAGGCAATCCCTGGCGTAATTAAAATTTGCGACAGTAAAAAATTAGTTTTTGAAAAATTTACTGTAGAAAAGGCAATCCCTGGCGTAATTAAAATTTGCGACAGTAAAAAATTATTTTTTGAAAAATTTACTGTAGAAAAGGCAATCCTTGGCGTAATTAAAATTTGCGACAGTAAAAAATTATTTTTTGAATAATTTTCTATAGAAAAGGCAATCCCTGGCGCAATTAAAATTTGCGACAGTATAAAATTATTTTTTGAAAAATTTTCTATAGAAAAGACAATCCCTGGCACAATTAAAATTTGCGACAGTAAAAAATTAATTTTTGAAAAATTTACTATAGAAAAGGCAATCCCTGGCGTAATTAAAATTTGCGACAAAAAAAAATTATTTTTTGAAAAATTTACTGTAGAAAAGGCAATCCCTGGCGCAATTAAAATTTGCGACAGTAAAAAATTAATTTTTGAAAAATTTACTATAGAAAAGGCAATCCCTGGCGTAATTAAAATTTGCGACAGTATAAAATTATTTTTTAAAAATTTACTATAGAAAAGGCAATCCCTGGCGCAATTAAAATTTGCGACAGTAAAAAATTAATTTTTGAAAAATTTACTATAGAAAAGGCAATCCCTTTCGCAATTAAAATTTGCGACAGTAAAAAATTATTTTTTGAAAAATTTACTATAGAAAAGGCAATCCCTGGCGTATTTAAAATTTGCGACAGCAAAAACTTATTTTTTGAAAAATTTACTATAGAAAATGCAATCCCTGGCGTAATTAAAATATGCGACAGTAAAATATTAAATTTTGAAAAATTTACTATAGAAAAAGCAATCCCTGGCGTAATTAAAATTTGCGACAGTAAAAAATTATTTTTTGAAAAATTTACTGTAGAAAAGGCAATTCCTGGCGTAATTAAAATTTGCGACAGTAAAAAATTATTTTTTGAATAATTTACTATAGAAAAGGCAATCCCTGGCGGATTTAAAATTTGCGACAGTAAAAAATTAATTTTTGAAAAATTTACTATAGAAAAGGCAATCCCTGGCGTAATTAAAATTTGCGACAGTAAAAAATTATTTTTGAAAAATTTACTGTAGAAAAGGCAATCCCTGGCGTGATTAAAATTTGCGACAGTAAAAAATTATTTTTTGAATAATTTACTATAGAAAAGGCAATCCCTGGCGCAATTAAAATTTGCGACAGTATAAAATTATTTTTTGAAAAATTTACTATAGAAAAGGCAATCCCTGGCACAATTAAAATTTGGGACAGTAAAAAATTAATTTTTGAAAAATTTACTATAGAAAAGGCAATCCCTGGAGTAATTAAAATTTGCGACAGTAAAAAATTATTTTTTGAAAAATTCATTGTAGAAAAGGCAATCCCTGGCGCAATTAAAATTTGTGACAGTAAAAAATTAATTTTTGAAAAATTTACTATAGAAAAGGCAATCCCTGGCGTAATTAAAATTTGCGACAGTATAAAATAATTTTTTGAAAAATCTACTATAGAAAAGGCAATCCCTGGCGCAATTAAAATTTGCGACAGTAAAAAATTAATTTTTGAAAAATTTACTATAGAAAAGGCAATCCCTGGCGTAATTAAAATTTGCGACAATAAAAAATTATTTTTTGAATAATTTACTATAGAAAAGGCAATCCCTGGCGGATTTAAAATTTGCGACAGTAAAAAATTAATTTTTGAAAAATTTACTATAGAAAAGGCAATCCCTGGCGTAATTAAAATTTGCGACAGTAAAAAATTATTTTTTGAAAAATTTACTATAGAAAAGGCATTCCCTGGCGTAATCAAAATTTGCGACAGTAAAAAATTCATTTTTGAAACATTTACTATAGAAAAGGCAATACCTGGCGTAATTAAAATTTGCGACATTAAAAAATTAATTTGTGAAAAATTTACTATAGAAAAGGCAATCCCTGGCGTAATTAAAATTTGCGACAGTAAAAAATTAATTTTTGAAAAATTTACTATAGAAAAGGCAATACCTGGCGTAATTAAAATTTGCGACAGTAAAAAATTAATTTTTGAAAAATTTACTATAGAAAAGGCAATCCCTGGCGGATTTAAAATTTGCGACAGCAAAAAATTATTTTTTGCAAAATTTACTATAGAAAAGGCAATCCCTGGTGTGTTTAAAATTTGCGACAGTATAAAATTATTTTTTGAATAATTTACTATAGAAAAGGCAATCCCTGGCGTAATTAAAATTTGCGACAGTAAAAAATTAATTTTTGAAAAATTTACTATAGAAAAGGCAATCCCTGGCGCAATTAAAATTTGCGACAGTAAAAAATTATTTTTTGAAAAATTTACTATAGAAAAGGCAATCCCTGGCGCAATTAAAATTTTCGACAGTAGAAAATTATTTTTTGAAAAATTTACTATAGAAAAGGCAATCCCTGGCACAATTAAAATTTGGGACAGTAAAAAATTAATTTTTGAAAAATTTACTATAGAAAAGGCAATCCCTGGAGTAATTAAAATTTGCGACAGTAAAAAATTATTTTTTGAAAAATTCATTGTAGAAAAGGCAATCCCTGGCGCAATTAAAATTTGTGACAGTAAAAAATTAATTTGTGAAAAATTTACTATAGAAAAGGCAATCCCTGGCGTAATTAAAATTTGCGAGAGTAAAAAATTAATTTTTGAAAAATTTACTATAGAAAAGGCAATACCTGGCGTAATTAAAATTTGCGACAGTAAAAAATTAATTTTTGAAAAATTTACTATAGAAAAGGCAATCCCTGGCGGATTTAAAATTTGCGACAGCAAAAAATTATTTTTTGCAAAATTTACTATAGAAAAGGCAATCCCTGGTGTGTTTAAAATTTGCGACAGTATAAAATTATTTTTTGAATAATTTACTATAGAAAAGGCAATCCCTGGCGTAATTAAAATTTGCGACAGTAAAAAATTAATTTTTGAAAAATTTACTATAGAAAAGGCAATCCCTGGCGCAATTAAAATTTGCGACAGTAAAAAATTATTTTTTGAAAAATTTACTATAGAAAAGGCAATCCCTGGCGCAATTAAAATTTTCGACAGTAGAAAATTATTTTTTGAAAAATTTACTATAGAAAAGGCAATCCCTGGCACAATTAAAATTTGGGACAGTAAAAAATTAATTTTTGAAAAATTTACTATAGAAAAGGCAATCCCTGGAGTAATTAAAATTTGCGACAGTAAAAAATTATTTTTTGAAAAATTCATTGTAGAAAAGGCAATCCCTGGCGCAATTAAAATTTGTGACAGTAAAAAATTAATTTTTGAAAAATTTACTATAGAAAAGGCAATCCTTTGCGTAATTAAAATTTGCGACAGTATAAAATAATTTTTTGAAAAATCTACTATAGAAAAGGCATTCCCTGGCGTAATCAAAATTTGCGACAGTAAAAAATTCATTTTTGAAAAATTTACTATAGAAAAGGCAATACCTGGCGTAATTAAAATTTTCGACAATAAAAAATTATTTTTTGAAAAATTTACTATAGAAAAGGCAATCCCTTTCGCAATTAAAATTTGCGACAGTAAACAATTTTTTTTTGAAATATTTACTATAGAAAAGGCAATCCCTGTCGACAGTATAAAATTATTTTTTGAAAAATTTACTATAGATAAGGCAATCCCTGGCGTATTTAAAATTTGCGACAGTAAAAAATTAATTTGTGAAAAATTTACTATAGAAAAGGCAATCCCTGGCGCAATTAAAATTTGCGACAGTAAAAAATTATTTTTTTGCAAAAATTACTATAGAAAAGTCAATCCCTGGCGCAATTAAAATTTGCGACTGTAAAAAATTATTTTTGAAAAATTTACTATAGAAAAGGCAATCCCTGGGGTAATTAAAATTTGCGACAGTAAAAAATTAATTTTTGAAAAATTTACTGTAGAAAAGGCAATCCCTGGCGTATTTAAAATTTGCGACAGTAAAAAATTATTTTTTGAAAAATTTACTATAGAAAAGGCAATCCCTGGCGTATTTAAAATTTGCGACAGTAAAAAATTATTTTTTGAATAATTTATTATAGAAAAGGCAATCCCTGGCGTAATTAAAACTTGCGACAGTAAAAAATTTATTTTTGAAAAATTTACTATAGAAAAGGCAATCCCTGGCGTAATTAAAATTTTCGACAGTAAAAAATTATTTTTTGAATAATTTACTATAGAAAAGACAATCCCTGGCGCAATTAAAATTTGCGACAGTAAAAAATTATTTTTTGAAAAATTTACTATAGAAAAGACAATCCCGGGCGTAATTAAAATTTGCGACAGTAAAAAATTATTTTTTGAATAATTTACTATGGAAAAGCAATCCCTGGCGCAATTAAAATTTGCGACAGTAAAAAATTAATTTTTGAAAAATTTACTATAGAAAAGGCAATCCCTGGCGTAATTAAAACTTGCGACAATAAAAAATTAATTTTTGAAAAATTTACTATAGAAAAGGCAATGCCTGGCGCAATTAAAATTTGCGACAGTAAAAAATTATTTTTTGAAAAATTTACTATAGAAAAGGCAATCCCTGGCGTATATAAAATTAGCGACAGTAAAAAATTATTTTTTGAATAATTTGCTATAGAAAAGGCAATCCCTGGCGGATTTAAAATTTGCGAGAGTAAAAAATAAATTTTTGAAAAATTTACTATAGAAAAGGCAATCCCTGGCGTAATTAAAATTTGCGACAGTAAAAAATTATTTTTTGAAACATTTACTATAGAAAAGGCAATCCCTGGACTAATTAAAATTTTCGACAGTAAAAAATTAATTTTTGAAAAATTTACTATAGAAATGGCAATCCCTGGCGTAATTAAAATTTGCGACAGTAAAAAATTATTTTTTGAAACATTTACTATAGAAAAGGCAATCCCTGGACTAATTAAAATTTGCGACAGTAAAAATTAATTTTTGAAAAATTTACTATAGAAAAGGCAATCCCTGGCGTAATTAAAATTTGCGACAGTAAAAAATTATTTTCTGAATAATTTACTATAGAATAGGCAATCAATGGCGTAATTAAAATTTGCGACAGTAAAAAATTATTTTTTGAATAATTTACTGTAGAAAAGGCAATCCCTAGCGCAATTAAAATTTGCGACAGTAGCAAATTATGTTTTGAAAAAATTTACTATAGAAAAGGCAATCCCTGGCGTATTTAAAATTTGCGATATTAAAAAATTAATTTTTTTAAAAATTTACTATAGAAAAGGCAATCCCTGGCGTAATTAAAATTTGCGACAGTAAAAAATTATTTTCTGAATAATTTACTATAGAAAAGGCAATCCCTGGCGCAATTAAAATTTGCGACAGTAAAAAATTAATTTTTGATATATTTACTATAGAAAAGGCAATCCCTGGCGTAATTAAAATTTGCGACAGTATAAAATTATTTTTTGAAAAATTTATTATAGGAAAGGCAATCCCTAGCGGATTTAAAATTTGCGACAGTAAAAAATTAATTTTTGAAAAATTTACTATAGAAAAGGCAATCCCTGGCGTAATTAAAATTTGCGACAGTAAAAAATTATTTTTTGAAAAATTTACTGTAGAAAAGGCAATCCTTGGCGTAATTAAAATTTGCGACAGTAAAAAATTAATTTTTTGAAAAATTTACTGTAGAAAAGGCAATCCCTGGCGCAATTAAAATTTGCGACAGTATAAAATTAATTTTTGAAAAATTTACTATAGAAAAGGCAATCCCTGGCGTAATTAAAATTTGCGACAGTATAAAATTATTTTTTAAAAATTTACTATAGAAAAGGCAATCCCTGGCGCAATTAAAATTTGCGACAGTAAAAAATTAATTTTTGAAAAATTTACTATAGAAAAGCCAATCACTTTCGCAATTAAAATTTGCGACAGTAAAAAATTATTTTTTGAAAAATTTACTATAGAAAAGGCAATCCCTGGCGTATTTAAAATTTGCGACAGTAAAAAATTATTTTTTGAAAAATTTACTATAGAAAAGGCAATCCCTGGCGTAATTAAAATTTGCGACAGTAAAAAATTAAATTTTGAAAAATTTACTATAGAAAAGGCAATCCCTGGCGTAATTAAAATTTTCGACAATAAAAAATTATTTTTTGAAACATTTACTGTACAAAAGGCAATCCCTGGCGTAATTAAAATTTGCGACAGTAAAAAATTATTTTTTGAATAATTTACTATAGAAAAGGCAATCCCTTTCGCAATTAAAATTTGCGACAGTAAACAATTATTTTTTGAAATATTTACTATAGAAAAGGCAATCCCTGTCGACAGTATAAAATTATTTTTTGAAAAATTTACTATAGATAAGGCAATCCCTGGCGTATTTAAAATTTGCGACAGTAAAAAATTAATTTGTGAAAAATTTACTATAGAAAAGGCAATCCCTGGCGCAATTAAAATTTGCGACAGTAAAAAATTATTTTTTGAAAAATTTACTATAGAAAAGGCAATCCCTGGCGCAATTAAAATTTGCGACTGTAAAAAATTATTTTTTGAAAAATTTACTATAGAAAAGGCAATCCCTGGGGTAATTAAAATTTGCGACAGTAAAAAATTAATTTTTGAAAAATTTACTGTAGAAAAGACAATCCCTGGCGTATTTAAAATTTGCGACAGTAAAAAATTATTTTTTGAAAAATTTACTATAGAAAAGGCAATCCCTGGCGTATTTAAAATTTGCGACAGTAAAAAATTATTTTTTGAATAATTTATTATAGAAAAGGCAATCCCTGGCGTAATTAAAACTTGCGACAGTAAAAAATTTATTTTTGAAAAATTTACTATTGAAAAGGCAATCCCTGGCGTAATTAAAATTTTCGACAGTAAAAAATTATTTTTTGAGTAATTTACTATAGAAAAGGCAATCGCTGGCGCAATTAAAATTTGCGACAGTAAAAAATTATTTTTTGAAAAATTTACTATAGAAAAGTCAATCCCGGGCGTAATTAAAATTTGCGACAGTAAAAAATTATTTTTTGAATAATTTACTATGGAAAAGCAATCCCTGGCGCAATTAAAATTTGCGACAGTAAAAAATTAATTTTTGAAAAATTTACTATAGAAAAGGCAATCCCTGGCGTAATTAAAACTTGCGACAATAAAAAATTAATTTTTGAAAATTTACTATAGAAAAGGCAATGCCTGGCGCAATTAAAATTTGCGACATTAAAAAATTATTTTTGAAAAATTTACTATAGAAAAGGCAATCCCTGGCGTAATTAAAATTTTCGACAATAAAAAATTATTTTTTGAAAAATTTACTGTACAAAAGGCAATCCCTGGCGTAATTAAAATTTGCGACAGTAAAAAATTATTTTTTGAAAAATTTACTATAGAAAAGGCAATCCCTGGCGTATTTAAAATTTGCGACAGTAAAAAATTTTTTTTTGAGAAATTTACTGTAGAAAAGGTAATCCCTGGCGTAATTAAAATTTGCGACAGTAAAAATTTAATTTTTGAAAAATTTACTGTAGAAAAGGCAATCCCTGGCGTATTTAAAATTTGCGACATTAAAAAATTATTTTTTGAAAAATTTACTGTAGAAAAGGCAATCCCTGGCGTAATTAAAATTTGCGACAGTAAAAATTAATTTTTGAAAAATTTACTGTAGAAAAGGCAATCCCTGGCGTATTTAAAATTTGCAACAGTAGAAAATTATTTTTTGCAAAATTTACTGTAGAAAAGGCAATACCTGGCGTATTTAAAATTTGCGACAGTAAGAAATTAATTTTTGAAAAATTTACTATAGAAAAGGCAATCCCTGGCGTAATTAAAATTTGCGACAGTAAAAAATTAATTTTTGCAAAATTTACTATAGAAAAGGCAATCCCTGGCGCAATTAAAATATGCGACAGTAAAAAATTAATTTTTGAAAAATTTACTATAGAAAAGGCATTCCCTGGCGTGTTTAAAATTTGCGACAGTAAAAAATTATTTTTTGAATAATTTACTGTAGAAAAGGCAATCCCTGGCGCAATTAAAATTTGCGACAGTAAAAAATTATTTTTTGAATAATTTACTATAAAAAAGGCAACCCCTGGCGTAATTAAATTTTGCGACAGTAAAAAATTAATTTTTGCAAAATTTACTATAGAAAAGGCAATCCCTGGCGCAATTAAAATATGCGACAGTAAAAAATTAATTTTTGAAAAATTTACTATAGAAAAGGCATTCCCTGGCGTATTTAAAATTTGCGACAGTAAAAAATTATTTTTTGAATAATTTACTGTAGAAAAGGCAATCCCTGGCGCAATTAAAATTTGCGACAGTAGAAAATTATTTTTTGAAAAATTTACTATAGAAAAGGCGGCAATCCCTGGCGTAATTAAAATTTGCGACAGTAAAAAATTATTTTTTGAATAATATACTATAGAAAAGGCAATCCCTGGCGTATTTAAAATTTGCGACAGTAAAAAATTAATTTTTGAAAAATTTACTATAGAAAAGGCAATCCCTGGCGTAATTAAAATTTGCGACAGTAAAAAATTATTTTTGAATAATTTACTATAGAAAAGGCATTCCCTGGCGCAATTAAAATTTGCGACAGTAAAAAATTAATTTGTGAAAAATTTACTATAGAAAAGGCAATCCCTGGCGTAATTAAAATTTGCGACAGTAAAAAATTAATTTTTGAAAAATTTACTATAGAAAAGGCAATCCCTGGCGTAATTAAATTTGCGACAGTAAAAAATTATTTTTTGAAAAATTTACTATAGAAAAGGCTATCCCTGGCGTAATTAAAATTTGCGACAGTAAAAAATTATTTTTTGAAAAAATTTACTATAGAAAAGGCAATCCCTGGCGTATTTAAAATTTGCGACAGTAAAAAATTTTTTTTGAAAAATTTACTGTAGAAAAGGTAATCCCTGGCGTAATTAAAATTTGCGACAGTAAAAATTTAATTTTTGAAAAATTTACTGTAGAAAAGGCAATCCCTGGCGTATTTAAAATTTGCGACATTAAAAAATTATTTTTTGAAAAATTTACTGTAGAAAAGGCAATCCCTGGCGTAATTAAAATTTGCGACAGTAAAAAATTAATTTTTGAAAAATTTACTGTAGAAAAGGCAATCCCTGGCGTATTTAAAATTTGCAACAGTAGAAAATTATTTTTGCAAAATTTACTGTAGAAAAGGCAATACCTGGCGTATTTAAAATTTGCGACAGTAAGAAATTAATTTTTGAAGAATTTACTATAGAAAAGGCAATCCCTGGCGTAATTAAAATTTGCGACAGTAAAAAATTAATTTTTGAAAAATTTACTGTAGTAAAGGCAATCCCTGGCGTAATTAAAATTTGCGACAGTAAAAAATTATTTTTTGAATAATTTACTATAAAAAGGCAACCCCTGGCGTAATTAAATTTTGCGACAGTAAAAAATTAATTTTTGCAAAATTTACTATAGAAAAGGAAATCCCTGGCGCAATTAAAATATGCGACAGTAAAAAATTAATTTTTGAAAAAATTTACTATAGAAAAGGCAATCCCTGGCGTATTTAAAATTTGCGATATTAAAAAATTAATTTTTTTAAAAATTTACTATAGAAAAGGCAATCCCTGGCGTAATTAAAATTTGCGACAGTAAAAAATATTTTTTGAATAATATACTATAGAAAAGGCAATCCCTGGCGTATTTAAAATTTGCGACAGTAAAAAATTAATTTTTGAAAAATTTACTATAGAAAAGGCAATCCCTGGCGTAATTAAAATTTGCGACAGTAAAAATTATTTTTTGAATAATTTACTATAGAAAAGGCATTCCCTGGCGCAATTAAAATTTGCGACAGTAAAAAATTAATTTGTGAAAAATTTACTATAGAAAAGGCAATCCCTGGCGTAATTAAAATTTGCGACAGTAAAAAATTAATTTTTGAAAAATTTACTATAGAAAAGGCAATCCCTGGCGTAATTAAAATTTGCGACAGTAAAAAATTATTTTTGAAAAATTTACTATAGAAAAGGCTATCCCTGGCGTAATTAAAATTTGCGACAGTAAAAAATTATTTTTTGAATATTTTACTGTAGAAAAGGCAATCCCTGGCGCAATTAAAATTTGCAACCATAGAAAATTATTTTTTGAAAAATTTGCTATAGAAAAGGCAATCCCTGGCGCATTTAAAATTTGCGGCAGTAAAAAATTAATTTGTGAAAAATTTACTATAGAAAAGGCAATCCCTGGCGTAGTTAAAATTTGCGACAGTAAAAAATTATTTTTTGAATAATTTACTGTAGAAAAGGCAATCCGTGGCGCAATTAAAATTTGCGACAGTAGAAAATTATTTTTTGAAAAATTTACTATAGAAAAGGCAATCCCTGTCGTATTTAAAATTTGCGACAGAAAAAAATTATTTTTTGAAAAATTTACTGTAGAAAAGGCAATCCCTGGCGTAATTAAAATTTGCGACAGTAAAAAATTAATTTTTGAAAAATTTACTGTAGAAAAGGCAATCCCTGGCGCATTTAAAATATGCGACATTAAAATTTATTTTTTGAAAAAATTACTGTAGAAAAGGCAATCCCTGGCGTAATTAAAATTTGCGACAGTAAAAAATTAATTTTGAAAAATTTACTGTAGAAAAGGCAATCCCTGGCGTATTTAAAATTTGCGACAGTAGAAAATTATTTTTTGAAAAATTTACTGTAGAAAAGGCAATCCCTGGCGCAATTAAAATTTGCGACAGTAAAAAATTATTTTTTGAATAATTTACTATAGAGAAGGCAATCCCTGGCGTAATTAACATTTGCGACAGTATAACATTAAATTTTGAAAAATTTACTATAGAAAAGGCAATCCCTGTCGTAATTAAAATTTGCGACAGTAAAAAATTATTTTTTGAAACATTTACTATAGAAAAGGCAATCCCTGGACTAATTAAAATTTTCGAAAGTAAAAAATTAATTTTTGAAAAATTTACAATAGAAAAGGCAATCCCTGGCGTAATTAAAATTTGCAACAGTAGAAAATTATTTTTGCCAAAATTTACTATAGAAAAGGCAATCCCTGGCGGATTTAAAATTTGCGACAGTAAAAAATTATTTTTTGAAAAATTTACTATAGAAAAGGCAATCCCTGGCGTAATTAAAACTTGCGACAATAAAAAATTAATTTTTGAAAAATTTACTATAGAAAAGGCAATGCCTGGCGCAACTAAAATTTGCGACTGTAAAAAATTATTTTTTGAAAAATTTACTATAGAAAAGGCAATCCCTGGCGTAATTAAAATTTGCGACAGTAAAAAATTATTTTTTTAATAATTTGCTATAGAAAATGCAATCCCTGGCGGATTTAAAATTTGCGAGAGTAAAAAATAAATTTTGAAAAATTTACTATAGAAAAGGCAATCCCTGGCGTAATTAAAATTTGCGACAGTAAAAAATTATTTTTTGAAACATTTACTATAGAAAAGGCAATCCCTGGTCTAATTAAAATTTTCGACAGTAAAAAATTAATTTTTGAAAAATTTACTATAGAAAAGGCATTCCCTGGCGTAATTAAAATTTGCGACAGTAAAAAATTATTTTTTGAAACATTTACTATAGAAAAGGCAATCCCTGGACTAATTAAAATTTGCGACAGTAAAAAATTAATTTTTGAAAATTTTACTATAGAAAAGGCAATCCCTGGCGTAATTAAAATTTGCGACAGTAAAAAAGTATTTTTTTAAAAATTTACTATAGAATAGGCAATCCCTGGCGTAATTAAAATTTGCGACAGTAAAAAATTATTTTTTGAATAATTTACTGTAGAAAAGGCAATCCCTAGCGCAATTAAAATTTGCGACAGTAGCAAATTATTTTTTTGAAAAAATTTACTATAGAAAAGGCAATCCCTGGCGTATTTAAAATTTGCGACATTATAAAATTATTTGTTGAAAAATTTACTCCAGAAAAGGCAATCCCTGGCGTAATTAAAATTTGCGACAGTAAAAAATTAATTTTTGAAAAATTTACTGTAGAAAAGGCAATCCCTGGCGTATTTAAAATTTGCAACAGTAGAAAATTATTTTTTGCAAAATTTACTGTAGAAAAGGCAATACCTGGCGTATTTAAAATTTGCGACAGTAAGAAATTAATTTTTGAAGATTTTACTATAGAAAAGGCAATCCCTGGCGTAATTAAAATTTGCGACAGTAAAAAATTAATTTTTGAAAAATTTACTGTAATAAAGGCAATCCCTGGCGTAATTAAAATTTGCGACAGTAAAAAATTATTTTTTGAATAATTTACTATAAAAAAGGCAACCCCTGGCGTAATTAAATTTTGCGACAGTAAAAAATTAATTTTTGCAAAATTTACTATAGAAAAGGCAATCCCTGGCGCAATTAAAATATGCGACAGTAAAAAATTAATTTTTGAAAAATTTACTATAGGAAAGGCATTCCCTGGCGTATTTAAAATTTGCGACAGTAAAAAATTATTTTTTGAATAATTTACTGTAGAAAAGGCAATCCCTGGCGCAATTAAAATTTGCAACAGTAGAAAATTATTTTTTGAAAAAATTACTATAGAAAAGGCAATCCCTGGCGTATTTAAAATTTGCGACAGTAAAAAATTATTTTTGAATAATTTACTATAGAAAAGGTAATCCCTGGCGTAATTAAAATTTGCGACAGTAAAAATTTAATTTTTGAAAAATTTACTGTAGAAAAGGCAATTCATGGCGTAATTAAAATTTGCGACAGTAAAAAATTAATTTTTGAAAAATTTACTATAGAAAAGGCAATGCCTGGCGCAATTAAAATTTGCGACAGTAAAAAATTATTTTTTGAAAAATTTACTATAGAAAAAGCAATCCCTGGAGTAATTAAAATTTGCGATAGTAAAAAATTATTTTTTGGAAAATTTACTGTAGAAAAGGCAATCACTGGCGCAATTAAAATTTGCGACAGTAAAAAATTATTTTTTGAATAATTTGCTATAGAAAAGGCAATCTCTGGCGGATTTAAAATTTGCGACAGTAAAAAATAAATTTTTGAAAAACTTACTATAGAAAAGGCAAAACCTGGCGTAATTAAAATTTGCGACAGTAAAAAATTATTTTTTGAAACATTTACTATAGAAAAGGCAATCCCTGGACTAATTAAAATTTGCGACAGTAAAAAATTAATTTTTGAAAAATTTACTATAGAAAAGGCAATCCCTGGCGTAATTAAAATTTGCGACAGTAGAAAATTATTTTTTGAAAAAATCTACCATAGAAAAGGCAATCCCTGGCGTATTTAAAATTTGCGACAGTAAACAATTAATTTGTTACAAATTTACTATAGAAAAGGCAATCCCTGGCGTAATTAAAATTTGCGACAGTAAAAAATTATTTTTCGAATAATTTACTGTAGAAAAGGCAATACCTGGCGCAATTAAAATTTGCGACAGTAGAAAATTATTTTTTGAAAAATTTACTATAGAAAAGGCAATCCCTGGCGTATTTAAAATTTGCGACAGTAAAAAATTTTTTTTTGAAAGATTTACTGTAGAAAAGGTAATCCCTGGCGTAATTAAAATTTGCGACAGTAAAAATTTAATTTTTGAAAAATTTACTGTAGAAAAGGCAATCCCTGGCGTATTTAAAATTTGCGACATTAAAAAATTATTTTTTGAAAAATTTACTGTAGAAAAGGCAATCCCTGGCGTAATTAAAATTTGCGACAGTTAAAAATTAATTTTTGAAAAATTTACTGTAGAAAAGGCAATCCCTGGCGTATTTACAATTTGCAACAGTAGAAAATTATTTTTTGCAAAATTTACTGTAGAAAAGGCAATACCTGGCATATTTAAAATTTGCGACAGTAAGACAATACCTGGCATATTTAAAATTTGCGACAGTAAGAAATTAATTTTAGAAGAATTTACTATAGAAAAGGCAATCCCTGGCGTAATTAAAATTTGCGACAGTAATAAATTAATTTTTGAAAAATTCACTGTAGTAAAGGCAATCCCTAGCGCAATTAAAATTTGCGAAAGTAAAAAATTAATTTGTGAAAAATTTACTATAGAAAAGGCAATCCCAGGCGTAATTAAAATTTGCGACAGTATAAAATTATTTTTTGAAAAATTTACTATAGAAAAGGCAATCCCTGGCGTAATTAAAATTTGCGACAGTAAAAAATTATTTTTTGAATAATTTACTGTAGAAAAGCCAATCCCTGGCGCAATTAAAATTTGCGACAATAAAAAATTAATTTTTGAGAAATTTACTATAGAAAAGGCAATCCCTGTCGTAATTAAAATTTGCGACAGTAAAAAACTATTTTTTGAAAAATTTACTATAGAAAAGGGCAATCCCTGGCGGATTTAAAATTTGGGGCAGTAAAAAATTAATTTTTGAAAAATTTACTATAGAAAAGGCAATCCCTGGCATAATTAAAATTTGCGACAGTAAAAAATTATTTTTTGAATAATTTACTGTAGAAAAGGCAATCCCTGGCGTAATTAAAATTTGCGACAGTAAAAAATTAATTTTTGAAAAATTTACTGTAGAAAAGGCAATCCCTGGCGTAGTTAAAATTTGCAACAGTAGAAAATTATTTTTTGCAAAATTTACTGTAGAAAAGGCAATACCTGGCGTATTTAAAATTTGCGACAGTAAGAAATTAATTTTTGAAGAATTTACTATAGAAAATGCAATCCTGGCGTAATTAAAATTTGCGACAGTAAAAAATTAATTTTTGAAAAATTTACTGTAGTAAAGGCAATCCCTGGCGTAATTAAAATTTGCGACAGTAAAAAATTATTTTTTGAATAATTTACTATAAAAAAGGCAACCCCTGGCGTAATTAAATTTTGCGACAGTAAAAAATTAATTTTTGCTAAATTTACTATAGAAAAGGCAATCCCTGGCGCAATTAAAATATACGACAGTAAAAAATTAATTTTTGAAAAATTTACTATAGGAAAGGCATTCCCTGGCGTATTTAAAATTTGCGACAGTAAAAAATTATTTTTTTGAATAATTTAGTGTAGAAAAGGCAATCCCTGGCGCAATTAAAATTTGCGACAGTAGAAAATTATTTTTTGAAAAAAATACTATAGAAAAGGCAATCCCTGGCGTATTTAAAATTTGCGACAGTAAAAAATTATTTTTTTGAATAATTTACTATAGAAAAGGTAATCCCTGGCGTAATTAAAATTTGCTACAGCAAAAATTTAATTTTTGAAAAATTTACTGTAGAAAAGGCAATTCATGGCGTAATTAAAATTTGCGACAGTAAAAAATTAATTTTTGAAAAATTTACTATAGAAAAGCCAATGCCTGGCGCAATTAAAATTTGCGACAGTAAAAATTATTTTTTGAAAAATTTACTATAGAAAAAGCAATCCCTGGAGTAATTAAAATTTGCGATAGTAAAAAATTATTTTTTGAAAAATTTACTGTAGGAAAGGCAATCCCTGGCCCAATTAAAATTTGCGACAGTAAAAAATTATTTTTTGAATAATTTGCTATAGAAAAGGCAATCCCTGGCGGATTTAAAATTTGCGACAGTAAAAAATAAATTTTTGAAAAACTTACTATAGAAAAGGCAAAACCTGGCGTAATTAAAATTTGCGACAGTAAAAAATTATTTTTTGAAACATTTACTATAGAAATGGCAATCCCTGGACTAATTAAAATTTGCGACAGTAAAAAATTAATTTTTGAAAAATTTACTATAGAAAAGGCAATCCCTGGCGTAATTAAAATTTGCGACAGTAAAAAAGTATTTTTTGACAAATTTACTATAGAATAGGCAATCCCTGGCGTAATTAAAATTTGCGACAGTAAAAAATTATTTTTTGAATAATTTACTGTAGAAAAGGCAATCCCTGGCGCAATTAAAATTTGCGACAGTAGAAAATTATTTTTTGAAAAAATTTACTATAGAAAAGGCAATCCCTGGCGTATTTAAAATTTGCGACAGTAAACAATTAATTTGTTACAAATTTACTATAGAAAAGGCAATCCCTGGCGTAATTAAAATTTGCGACAGTAAAAAATTATTTTTTCGAATAATTTACTGTAGAAAAGGCAATCCCTGGCGCAATTAAAATTTGCGACAGTAGAAAATTATTTTTTGAAAAATTTACTATAGAAAAGGCAATCCCTGGCGTATTTAAAATTTGCGACAGTAAAAATTTTTTTTTAGAAAAATTTACTGTAGAAAAGGTAATCCCTGGCGTAATTAAAATTTGCGACAGTAAAAATTTAATTTTTGAAAAATTTACTGTAGAAAAGGCAATCCCTGGCGTATTTAAAATTTGCGACATTAAAAAATTATTTTTTGAAAAATTTACTGTAGAAAAGGCAATCCCTGGCGTAATTAAAATTTGCGACAGTTAAAAATTAATTTTTGAAAATTTACTGTAGAAAAAGGCAATCCCTGGCGTATTTAAAATTTGCAACAGTAGAAAATTATTTTTTGCAAAATTTACTGTAGAAAAGGCAATTCCTGGCGTATTTAAAATTTGCGACAGTAAGAAATTAATTTTAGAAGAGTTTACTATAGAAAAGGCAATCCCTGGCGTAATTAAAATTTGCGACAGTAAAAAATTAATTTTTGAAAAATTTACTGTAGTAAAGGCAATCTCTGGCGCAATTAAAATTTGCGAAAGTAAAAAATTAATTTGTGAAAAATTTACTATAGAAAAGGCAATCCCAGGCGTAATTAAAATTTGCGACAGTATAAAAATTATTTTTTGAAAAATTTACTATAGAAAAGGCAATCCCTGGCGTAATTAAAATTTTGCGGCAGTAAAAAATTATTTTTTGAATAATTTACTGTAGAAAAGCCAATCCCTGGCGCAATTAAAATTTGCGACAGTAAAAATTTAATTTTTGAAAAATTTACTGTAGAAAAGGCAATCCCTGGCGTATTTAAAATTTGCGACATTAAAAAATTATTTTTTGAAAAATTTACTGTAGAAAAGGCAATCCCTGGCGTAATTAAAATTTGCGACAGTTAAAAATTAATTTTTGAAAAATTTACTGTAGAAAAGGCAATCCCTGGCGTATTTACAATTTGCAACAGTAGAAAATTATTTTTTGCAAAATTTACTGTAGAAAAGGCAATACCTGGCATATTTAAAATTTGCGACAGTAAGAAATTAATTTTAGAAGAATTTACTATAGAAAAGGCAATCCCTGGCGTAATTAAAATTTGCGACAGTAATAAATTAATTTTTGAAAAATTCACTGTAGTAAAGGCAATCCCTAGCGCAATTAAAATTTGCGAAAGTAAAAAATTAATTTGTGAAAAATTTACTATAGAAAAGGCAATCCCAGGCGTAATTAAAATTTGCGACAGTATAAAATTATTTTTTGAAAAATTTACTATAGAAAAGGCAATCCCTGGCGTAATTAAAATTTGCGACAGTAAAAAATTATTTTTTGAATAATTTACTGTAGAAAAGCCAATCCCTGGCCGCAATTAAAATTTGCGACAATAAAAAATTAATTTTTGAGAAATTTACTATAGAAAAGGCAATCCTGTCGTAATTAAAATTTGCGACAGTAAAAAACTATTTTTTGAAAAATTTACTATAGAAAAGGCAATCCCTGGCGGATTTAAAATTTGGGGCAGTAAAAAATTAATTTTTGAAAAATTTACTATAGAAAAGGCAATCCCTGGCATAATTAAAATTTGCGACAGTAAAAAATTATTTTTTGAATAATTTACTGTAGAAAAGGCAATCCCTGGCGTAATTAAAATTTGCGACAGGTAAAAAATTAATTTTTGAAAAATTTACTGTAGAAAAGGCAATCCCTGGCGTATTTAAAATTTGCAACAGTAGAAAATTATTTTTTGCAAAAATTTACTGTAGAAAAGGCAATACCTGGCGTATTTAAAATTTGCGACAGTAAGAAATTAATTTTTGAAGAATTTACTATAGAAAAGGCAATCCCTGGCGTAATTAAAATTTGCGACAGTAAAAAATTAATTTTTGAAAAATTTACTGTAGTAAAGGGCAATCCCTGGCGTAATTAAAATTTGCGACAGTAAAAAATTATTTTTTTGAATAATTTACTATAAAAAAGGCAACCCCTGGCGTAATTAAATTTTGCGACAGTAAAAAATTAATTTTTGCTAAATTTACTATAGAAAAGGCAATCCCTGGCGCAATTAAAATATACGACAGTAAAAAATTAATTTTTGAAAAATTTACTATAGGAAAGGCATTCCCTGGCGTATTTAAAATTTGCGACAGTAAAAAATTATTTTTTGAATAATTTAGTGTAGAAAAGGCAATCCCTGGCGCAATTAAAATTTGCGACAGTAGAAAATTATTTTTTGAAAAAAATACTATAGAAAAGGCAATCCCTGGCGTATTTAAAATTTGCGACAGTAAAAAATTATTTTTTGAATAATTTACTATAGAAAAGGTAATCCCTGGCGTAATTAAAATTTGCTACAGCAAAAATTTAATTTTTGAAAAAATTTACTGTAGAAAAGGCAATTCATGGCGTAATTAAAATTTGCGACAGTAAAAAATTAATTTTTGAAAAATTTACTATAGAAAAGCCAATGCCTGGCGCAATTAAAATTTGCGACAGTAAAAAATTATTTTTTGAAAAATTTACTATAGAAAAAGCAATCCCTGGAGTAATTAAAATTTGCGATAGTAAAAAATTATTTTTTGAAAAATTTACTGTAGGAAAGGCAATCCCTGGCCCAATTAAAATTTGCGACAGTAAAAAATTATTTTTTGAATAATTTGCTATAGAAAAGGCAATCCCTGGCGGATTTAAAATTTGCGACAGTAAAAAATAAATTTTTGAAAAACTTACTATAGAAAAGGCAAAACCTGGCGTAATTAAAATTTGCGACAGTAAAAAATTATTTTTTGAAACATTTACTATAGAAATGGCAATCCCTGGACTAATTAAAATTTGCGACAGTAAAAAATTAATTTTTGAAAAATTTACTATAGAAAAGGCAATCCCTGGCGTAATTAAAATTTGCGACAGTAAAAAAGTATTTTTTGACAAATTTACTATAGAATAGGCAATCCCTGGCGTAATTAAAATTTGCGACAGTAAAAAATTATTTTTTGAATAATTTACTGTAGAAAAGGCAATCCCTGGCGCAATTAAAATTTGCGACAGTAGAAAATTATTTTTTGAAAAAAATTTACTATAGAAAAGGGCAATCCCTGGCGTATTTAAAATTTGCGACAGTAAACAATTAATTTGTTACAAATTTACTATAGAAAAGGCAATCCCTGGCGTAATTAAAATTTGCGACAGTAAAAAATTATTTTTCGAATAATTTACTGTAGAAAAGGCAATCCCTGGCGCAATTAAAATTTGCGACAGTAGAAAATTATTTTTTGAAAAATTTACTATAGAAAAGGCAATCCCTGGCGTATTTAAAATTTGCGACAGTAAAAATTTTTTTTAGAAAAATTTACTGTAGAAAAGGTAATCCCTGGCGTAATTAAAATTTGCGACAGTAAAAATTTAATTTTTGAAAAATTTACTGTAGAAAAGGCAATCCCTGGCGTATTTAAAATTTGCGACATTAAAAAATTATTTTTTGAAAAATTTACTGTAGAAAAGGCAATCCCTGGCGTAATTAAAATTTGCGACAGTTAAAAATTAATTTTTGAAAAATTTACTGTAGAAAAGGGCATTCCCTGGCGTATTTAAAATTTGCAACAGTAGAAAATTATTTTTTGCAAAATTTACTGTAGAAAAGGCAATACCTGGCGTATTTAAAATTTGCGACAGTAAGAAATTAATTTTTGAAGAATTTACTATAGAAAAAGGCAATCCCTGGCGTAATTAAAATTTGCGACAGTAAAAAATTAATTTTTGAAAAATTTACTGTAGTAAAGGCAATCCCTGGCGTAATTAAAATTTGCGACAGTAAATAATTATTTTTTGAATAATTTACTATAAAAAAGGCAACCCCTGGCGTAATTAAATTTTGCGACAAGTATAAAATTATTTTTTGAAAAATTTACTATAGAAAAGGCAATCCCTGGCGTAATTAAAATTTGCGACAGTAAAAAATTATTTTTTGAATAATTTACTGTAGAAAAGCCAATCCCTGGCGCAATTAAAATTTGCGACAATAAAAAATTAATTTTTGAAAAATTTACTATAGAAAAGGCAATCCCTGTCGTAATTAAAATTTGCGACAGTAAAAAACTATTTTTTGAAAAATTTACTATAGAAAAGGCAATCCCTGGCGGATTTAAAATTTGGGGCAGTAAAAAATTTACTATAGAAAAGGCAATCCCTGGCGTAATTAAAATTTGCGACAGCAAAAAATTATTTTTTGAATAATTTACTGTAGAAAAGGCAATCCCTGGCGTAATTAAAATTTGCGACAGTAAAAAATTAATTTTTGAAAAATTTACTGTAGAAAAGGCAATCCCTGGCGTATTTAAAATTTGCAACAGTAGAAAATTATTTTTTGCAAAATTTACTGTAGAAAAGGCAATACCTGGCGTATTTAAAATTTGCGACAGTAAGAAATTAATTTTTGAAGAATTTACTATAGAAAAGGCAATCCCTGGCGTAATTAAAATTTGCGACAGTAAAAAATTAATTTTTGAAAAATTTACTGTAGTAAAGGCAATCCCTGGCGTAATTAAAATTTGCGACAGTAAAAAATTATTTTTTGAATAATTTACTATAAAAAAGGCAACCCCTGGCGTAATTAAATTTTGCGACAGTAAAAAATTAATTTTTGCTAAATTTACTATAGAAAAGGCAATCCCTGGCGCAATTAAAATATACGACAGTAAAAAATTAATTTTTGAAAAATTTACTATAGGAAAGGCATTCCCTGGCGTATTTAAAATTTGCGACAGTAAAAAATTATTTTTTGAATAATTTACTGTAGAAAAGGCAATCCCTGGCGCAATTAAAATTTGCGACAGTAGAAAATTATTTTTTGAAAAAATTACTATAGAAAAGGCAATCCCTGGCGTATTTAAAATTTGCGACAGTAAAAAATTATTTTTTGAATAATTTACTATAGAAAAGGTAATCCCTGGCGTAATTAAAATTTGCTACAGCAAAAATTTAATTTTTGAAAAATTTACTGTAGAAAAGGCAATTCATGGCGTAATTAAAATTTGCGACAGTAAAAAATTAATTTTTGAAAAATTTACTATAGAAAAGCCAATGCCTGGCGCAATTAAAATTTGCGACAGTAAAAAATTATTTTTTGAAAAATTTACTATAGAAAAAGCAATCCCTGGAGTAATTAAAATTTGCGATAGTAAAAAATTATTTTTTGAAAAATTTACTGTAGAAAAGGCAATCCCTGGCCCAATTAAAATTTGCGACAGTAAAAAGTTATTTTTTGAATAATTTGCTATAGAAAAGGCAATCCCTGGCGGATTTAAAATTTGCGACAGTAAAAAATAAATTTTTGAAAAACTTACTATAGAAAAGGCAAAACCTGGCGTAATTAAAATTTGCGACAGTAAAAAATTATTTTTTGAAACATTTACTATAGAAAAGGCAATCCCTGGACTAATTAAAATTTGCGACAGTAAAAAATTAATTTTTGAAAAATTTACTATAGAAAAGGCAATCCCTGGCGTAATTAAAATTTGCGACAGTAAAAAAGTATTTTTTGACAAATTTACTATAGAATAGGCAATCCCTGGCGTAATTAAAATTTGCGACAGTAAAAAATTATTTTTTGAATAATTTACTGTAGAAAAGGCAATCCCTGGCGCAATTAAAATTTGCGACAGTAGAAAATTATTTTTTGAAAAAATTTACTATAGAAAAGGCAATCCCTGGCGTATTTAAAATTTGCGACAGTAAACAATTAATTTGTTACAAATTTACTATAGAAAAGGCAATCCCTGGCGTAATTAAAATTTTGCGACAGTAAAAAAATTATTTTTCGAATAATTTACTGTAGAAAAGGCAATCCCTGGCGCAATTAAAATTTGCAAACAGTAGAAAATTATTTTTTGAAAAATTTACTATAGAAAAGTGCAATCCCTGGCGTATTTAAAATTTGCTGACAGTAAAAATTTTTTTTAGAAAAATTTACTTGTAGAAAAGGTAATCCCTGGCGTAATTAAAATTTGCGACAGTAAAAATTTAATTTTTGAAAATTTACTGTAGAAAAGGCAATCCCTGGCGTATTTAAAATTTGCCGACATTAAAAAATTATTTTTTGAAAAATTTACTGTAGAAAAGGCAATCCCTGGCGTAATTAAAATTTGCGACAGTTAAAAATTAATTTTGAAAAATTTATTTTAGAAAAGGCAATCCCTGGCGTATTTAAAATTTGCAACAGTAGAAAATTATTTTTTGCAAAATTTACTGTAGAAAAGGCAATACCTGGCGTATTTAAAATTTGCGACAGTAAGAAATTAATTTTAGAAGAATTTACTATAGAAAAGGCAATCCCTGGCGTAATTAAAATTTGCGACAGTAAAAAATTAATTTTTTGAAAAATTTACTGTAGTAAAGGCAATCTCTGGCGCAATCAAAATTTGCGAAAGTAAAAAATTAATTTGTCGAAAAATTTACTATAGAAAAGGCAATCCCAGGCGTAATTAAAATTTGCGACAGTATAAAATTATTTTTTGAAAAATTTAGTATAGAAAAGGCAATCCCTGGCGTAATTAAAATTTGCGACAGTAAAAAATTATTTTTTGAATAATTTACTGTAGAAAAGCCAATCCCTGGCGCAATTAAAATTTGCGACAATAAAAAATTAATTTTTGAAAAATTTACTATAGAAAAGGCAATCCCTGTCGTAATTAAAATTTGCGACAGTAAAAAACTATTTTTTGAAAAATTTACTATAGAAAAGGCAATCCCTGGCAGATTTAAAATTTGGGGCAGTAAAAAATTAATTTTTGAAAAATTTACTATAGAAAAGGCAATCCCTGGCGTAATTAAAATTTGCGACAGTAAAAAATTATTTTTTGAATAATTTACTGTAGAAAAGGCAATCCCTGGCGCAATTAAAATTTGCGACAGTATAAAATTATTTTTTGAAAAATTTACTATAGAAAAGGCAATACCTGGTGTAATTAAAATTTGCGACAGTAAAAAATTAATTTTTGAAAAATTTACTATAGAAAAGGCAATCCCTGGCGCAATTAAAATTTGCGACAGTAAAAAATTATTTTTTGAAAAATTTACTGTAGAAAAGGCAATCCCTGACGTATTTAAAATTTGCGACAGTAAAAAGTTATTTTTTGAAAAATTTACTATAGCAAAGGCAATCCCTGCGCAATTAAAATTTGCGACAGTATAAAATTAATTTTTGAAAAATTTACTATAGAAAAGGCAATCCCTGGCGGATTTAAAATTTGCGACAGTAAAAAATTATTTTTTGAAAAATTTACTATAGGAAAGGCATTCCCTGGCGTATTTAAAATTTGCGACAGTAAAAAATTATTTTTTGAATAATTTACTGTAGAAAAGGCAATCCCTGGCGCAATTAAAATTTGCGACAGTAGAAAATTATTTTTTGAAAAAATTACTATAGAAAAGGTAATCCCTGGCGTAATTAAAATTTGCGACAGTAAAAATTTAATTTTTGAAAAATTTACTGTAGAAAATGCAATTCATGGCGTAATTAAAATTTGCGACAGTAGAAAATTATTTTTTGAAAAAAATACTATAGAAAAGGCAATCCCTGGCGTATTTAAAATTTGCGACAGTAAAAAATTATTTTTTGAATAATTTACTATAGAAAAGGTAATCCCTGGCGTAATTAAAATTTGCGACAGTAAAAATTTAATTTTTGAAAAATTTACTGTAGAAAAGGCAATTCATGGCGTAATTAAAATTTGCGACAGTAAAAAATTAATTTTTGAAAAATTTACTATAGAAAAGCCAATGCCTGGCGCAATTAAAATTTGCGACAGTAAAAAATTATTTTTTGAAAAATTTACTATAGAAAAAGCAATCCCTGGAGTAATTAAAATTTGCGATAGTAAAAAATTATTTTTTGAAAAATTTACTGTAGAAAAGGCAATCCCTGGCCCAATTAAAATTTGCGACAGTAAAAAATTATTTTTTGAATAATTTGCTATAGAAAAGGCAATCCCTGGCGTATTTAAAATTTGCGACAGTAAACAATTAATTTGTTACAAATTTACTATAGAAAAGGCAATCCCTGGCGTAATTAAAATTTGCGACAGTAAAAAATTATTTTTCGAATAATTTACTGTAGAAAAGGCAATCCCTGGCGCAATTAAAATTTGCGACAATAGAAAATTATTTTTTGAAAAATTTACTATAGAAAAGGCAATCCCTGGCGTATTTAAAATTTGCGACAGTAAAAATTTTTTTTAAAAAAATTTACTGTAGAAAAGGTAATCCCTGGCGTAATTCAAATTTGCGACAGTAAAAATTTAATTTTTGAAAAATTTACTGTAGAAAAGGCAATCCCTGGCGTATTTAAAATTTGCGACATTAAAAAATTATTTTTTGAAAAATTTACTGTAGAAAAGGCAATCCCTGGCGTAATTAAAATTTGCGACAGTTAAAAATTAATTTTGAAAAATTTATTTTAGAAAAGGCAATCCCTGGCGTATTTAAAATTTGCAACAGTAGAAAATTATTTTTTGCAAAATTTACTGTAGAAAAGGCAATACCTGGCGTATTTAAAATTTGCGACAGTAAGAAATTAATTTTAGAAGAATTTACTATAGAAAAGGCAATCCCTGGCGTAATTAAAATTTGCGACAGTAAAAAATTAATTTTTGAAAAATTTACTGTAGTAAAGGCAATCTCTGGCGCAATTAAAATTTGCGAAAGTAAAAAATTAATTTGTGAAAAATTTACTATAGAAAAGGCAATCCCAGGCGTAATTAAAATTTGCGACAGTATAAAATTATTTTTTGAAAAATTTAGTATAGAAAAGGCAATCCCTGGCGTAATTAAAATTTGGGGCAGTAAAAAATTAATTTTTGAAAAATTTACTATAGAAAAGGCAATCCCTGGCGCAATTAAAATTTGCGACAGTAAAAAATTATTTTTTGAAAAATTTACTGTAGAAAAGGCAATCCCTGGCGTATTTAAAATTTGCGACAGTAAAAAGTTATTTTTTGAAAAATTTACTATAGCAAAGGCAATCCCTGCGCAATTAAAATTTGCGACAGTATAAAATTAATTTTTGAAAAATTTACTATAGAAAAGGCAATCCCTGGCGGATTTAAAATTTGCGACAGTAAAAAATTATTTTTTGAAAAATTTACTATAGAAAAGGCATTCCCTGGCGTATTTAAAATTTGCGACAGTAAAAAATTATTTTTTGAATAATTTACTGTAGAAAAGGCAATCCCTGGCGTAATTAAAATTTGCGACAGTAGAAAATTATTTTTTGAAAAAATTACTATAGAAAAGGTAATCCCTGGCGTAATTAAAATTTGCGACAGTAAAAATTTAATTTTTGAAAAATTTACTGTAGAAAATGCAATTCATGGCGTAATTAAAATTTGCGACAGTAGAAAATTATTTTTTGAAAAAATTACTATAGAAAAGGCAATCCCTGGCGTATTTAAAATTTGCGACAGTAAAAAATTATTTTTTGAATAATTTACTATAGAAAAGGTAATCCCTGGCGTAATTAAAATTTGCGACAGTAAAAATTTAATTTTTGAAAAATTTACTGTAGAAAAGGCAATTCATGGCGTAATTAAAATTTGCGACAGTAAAAAATTAATTTTTGAAAAATTTACTATAGAAAAGCCAATGCCTGGCGCAATTAAAATTTGCGACAGTAAAAAATTATTTTTTGAAAAATTTACTATAGAAAAAGCAATCCCTGGAGTAATTAAAATTTGCGATAGTAAAAAATTATTTTTTGAAAAATTTACTGTAGAAAAGGCAATCCCTGGCCCAATTAAAATTTGCGACAGTAAAAAATTATTTTTTGAATAATTTGCTATAGAAAAGGCAATCCCTGGCGGATTTAAAATTTGCGACAGTAAAAAATAAATTTTTGAAAAACTTACT
Organism: Dioctria linearis; assembly: GCA_963930735.1. Lineage (NCBI taxonomy): Eukaryota > Metazoa > Arthropoda > Insecta > Diptera > Asilidae > Dioctria > Dioctria linearis. The sequence continues at coordinate 46,084 of CAWVNZ010002627.1, forward strand.
ATAGAAAAGGCAAAACCTGGCGTAATTAAAATTTGCGACAATAAAAAATTATTTTTTGAAACATTTACTATAGAAAAGGCAATCCCTGGACTAATTAAAATTTGCGACAGTAAAAAATTAATTTTTGAAAAATTTACTATAGAAAAGGCAATCCCTGGCGTAATTAAAATTTGCGACAGTAAAAAAGTATTTTTTGACAAATTTACTATAGAATAGGCAATCCCTGGCGTAATTAAAATTTGCGACAGTAAAAAATTATTTTTTGAATAATTTACTGTAGAAAAGGCAATCCCTGGCGCAATTAAAATTTGCGACAGTAGAAAATTATTTTTTGAAAAAATTTACTATAGAAAAGGCAATCCCTGGCGTATTTAAAATTTGCGACAGTAAACAATTAATTTGTTACAAATTTACTATAGAAAAGGCAATCCCTGGCGTAATTAAAATTTGCGACAGTAAAAAATTATTTTTCGAATAATTTACTGTAGAAAAGGCAATCCCTGGCGCAATTAAAATTTGCGACAGTAGAAAATTATTTTTTGAAAAATTTACTATAGAAAAGGCAATCCCTGGCGTATTTAAAATTTGCGACAATAAAAAATTTTTTTTTGAAAAATTTACTGTAGAAAAGGTAATCCCTGGCGTAATTAAAATTTGCGACAGTACAAATTTAATTTTTGAAAAATTTACTGTAGAAAAGGCAATCCCTGGCGTATTTAAAATTTGCGACATTAAAAAATTATTTTTTGAAAAATTTACTGTAGAAATGGCAATCCCTGGCGTAATTAAAATTTGCGACAGTTAAAAATTAATTTTTGAAAAATTTACTGTAGAAAAGGCAATCCCTGGCGTATTTAAAATTTGCAACAGTAGAAAATTATTTTTTGCAAAATTTACTGTAGAAAAGGCAATACCTGGCGTATTTAAAATTTGCGACAGTAAGAAATTAATTTTAGAAGAATTTACTATAGAAAAGGCAATCCCTGGCGTAATTAAAATTTGCGACAGTAAAAAATTAATTTTTGAAAAATTTACTGTAGTAAAGGCAATCTCTGGCGCAATTAAAATTTGCGAAAGTAAAAAATTAATTTGTGAAAAATTTACTATAGAAAAGGCAATCCCAGGCGTAATTAAAATTTGCGACAGTATAAAATTATTTTTTGAAAAATTTAGTATAGAAAAGGCAATCCCTGGCGTAATTAAAATTTGCGACAGTAAAAAATTATTTTTTGAATAATTTACTGTAGAAAAGCCAATCCCTGGCGCAATTAAAATTTGCGACAATAAAAAATTAATTTTTGAAAAATTTACTATAGAAAAGGCAATCCCTGTCGTAATTAAAATTTGCGACAGTAAAAAACTATTTTTTGAAAAATTTACTATAGAAAAGGCAATCCCCGGCGGATTTAAAATTTGGGGCAGTAAAAAATTAATTTTTGAAAAATTTACTATAGAAAAGGCAATCCCTGGCGTAATTAAAATTTGCGACAGTAAAAAATTATTTTTTGAATAATTTACTGTAGAAAAGGCAATCCCTGGCGCAATTAAAATTTGCGACAGTATAAAATTATTTTTTGAAAAATTTACTATAGAAAAGGCAAACCTGGCGCAATTAAAATTTGCGACAGTAAAAAATTATTTTTTGAAAAATTTACTGTAGAAAAGGCAATCCCTGGCGTATTTAAAATTTGCGACAGTAAAAAATTATTTTTTGAAAAATTTACTATAGAAAAGGCAATCCCTGCGCAATTAAAATTTGCGACAGTATAAAATTAATTTTTGAAAAATTTACTATAGAAAAGGCAATCCCTGGCGGATTTAAAATTTGCGACAGTAAAAAATTATTTTTTGAAAAATTTACTATAGAAAAGGCAATCCCTGGCGCAATTAAAATTTGCGACAGTATAAAATTAGTTTTTGAAAAATTTAGTATAGAAAAGGCAATCCCTGGCGTAATTAAAATTTGAGACAGTAAAAAATTATTTTTTGAAAAATTAACTATAGAAAAGACAATCCCTGGCGTAACTAAAATTTGCGACAGTAAAAAGTTATTTTTTGAATAATTTACTATAGAAATGGCAATCCCTGGCGCAATTAAAATTTGCGACAGTAAAAAATTTATTTTTGAAAAATTTACTATAGAAAAGGCAATCCCTGGCGTAATTAAAATTTGCGACAGTAAAAAATTATTTTTTGAATAATATACTATAGAAATGGCAATCCCTGGCGTATTTAAAATTTGCGACAGTAAAAAATTAATTTTTGAAAAATTTACTATAGAAAAGGCAATCCCTGGCGTAATTAAAATTTGCGACAATAAAAAATTATTTTTTGAATATTTTACTGTAGAAAAGGCAATCCCTGGCGCAATTAAAATTTGCAACAATAGAAAATTATTTTTTGAAAAATTTGCTATAGAAAAGGCAATCCCTGGCGCATTTAAAATTTGCGGCAATAAAAAATTAATTTGTGAAAAATTTACTATAGAAAAGGCAATCCCTGGCGTAGTTGAAATTTGCGACAATAGAAAATTAATTTTTGAAAAATTTACTGTAGAAAAGGCAATCCCTGGCGCATTTAAAATTTGCGACATTAAAATTTATTTTTTTGAAAAATTTACTGTAGAAAAGGCAATCCCTGGCGTAATTAAAATTTGCGACAATAAAAAATTAATTTTTGAAAAATTTACTGTAGAAAAAGCAATCCCTGGCGTATTTAAAATTTGCGACAGTAGAAAATTATTTTTTGCAAAATTTACTATAGAAAAGGCAATCGCTGGCCTATCTAAAATTTGAGACAGTAAAAAATTATTTTTTGAAAAATTTACTGTAGAAAAGGCAATCCCTGGCGTAATTAAAATTTGCGACAGTAGAAAATTATTTTTCGAATAATTTACTGTAGAAAAGGCAATCCCTGGCGCAATTAAAATTTGCGACAGTAGAAAATTATTTTTTGAAAAATTTACTATAGAAAAGGCAATCCCTGGCGCAATTAAAATTTGTGACAGTAGAAAATTATTTTTTGAAAAATTTACTATAGAAAAGGCAATCGCTGGCCTATCTAAAATTTGAGACAGTAAAAAATTATTTTTTGAAAAATTTACTGTAGAAAAGGCAATCCCTGGCGTAATTAAAATTTGCGACAGTAGAAAATTATTTTTTGAAAAATTTACTATAGAAAAGGCAATCCCTGGAGTATTTAAAATTTGCGACAGTAAAAAATTAATTTTTGAAAAATTTACTATAAAAAAAGGCAATCCCTGGCGTAATTAAAATTTGCGACAGTAAAAAATTAATTTTTGAAAAATTTACTATAGAAAAGGCAATCCCTGGCGTAATTAAAATTTGCGATAGTAAAAAATTATTTTTTGAATAATTTACTTTAGAAAAGGCAATCCCTGGCGCAATTAAAATTTGCGACAGTAGAAAATTATTTTTTGACAAATTTACTATAGAAAAGGCAATCCCTGGCGTAATTAAAATTTGCGACAGTAAAAAATTATTTTTCGAATAATTTACTGTAGAAAAGGCAATCCCTGGCGCAATTAAAATTTGCGACAGTAGAAAATTATTTTTTGAAAAATTTACTATAGAAAAGGCAATCCCTGGCGTATTTAAAATTTGCGACAGTAAAAAATTATTTTTTGAATAATTTACTATAGAAAAGGTAATCCCTGGCGTAATTAAAATTTGCGACAGTAAAAATTTAATTTTTGAAAAATTTACTGTAGAAAAGGCAATTCATGGCGTAATTAAAATTTGCGACAGTAAAAAATTAATTTTTGAAAAATTTACTATAGAAAAGCCAATGCCTGGCGCAATTAAAATTTGCGACAGTAAAAAATTATTTTTTGAAAAATTTACTATAGAAAAAGCAATCCCTGGAGTAATTAAAATTTGCGATAGTAAAAAATTATTTTTTGAAAAATTTACTGTAGAAAAGGCAATCCCTGGCCCAATTAAAATTTGCGACAGTAAAAAATTATTTTTTGAATAATTTGCTATAGAAAAGGCAATCCCTGGCGGATTTAAAATTTGCGACAGTAAAAAATAAATTTTTGAAAAACTTACTATAGAAAAGGCAAAACCTGGCGTAATTAAAATTTGCGACAGTAAAAAATTATTTTTTGAAACATTTACTATAGAAAAGGCAATCCCTGGACTAATTAAAATTTGCGACAGTAAAAAATTAATTTTTGAAAAATTTACTATAGAAAAGGCAATCCCTGGCGTAATTAAAATTTGCGACAGTAAAAAAGTATTTTTTGACAAATTTACTATAGAATAGGCAATCCCTGGCGTAATTAAAATTTGCGACAGTTAAAAATTAATTTTGAAAAATTTATTTTAGAAAAGGCAATCCCTGGCGTATTTAAAATTTGCAACAGTAGAAAATTATTTTTTGCAAAATTTACTGTAGAAAAGGCAATACCTGGCGTATTTAAAATTTGCGACAGTAAGAAATTAATTTTAGAAGAATTTACTATAGAAAAGGCAATCCCTGGCGTAATTAAAATTTGCGACAGTAAAAAATTAATTTTTGAAAAATTTACTGTAGTAAAGGCAATCTCTGGCGCAATTAAAATTTGCGAAAGTAAAAAATTAATTTGTGAAAAATTTACTATAGAAAAGGCAATCCCAGGCGTAATTAAAATTTGCGACAGTATAAAATTATTTTTTGAAAAATTTAGTATAGAAAAGGCAATCCCTGGCGTAATTAAAATTTGGGGCAGTAAAAAATTAATTTTTGAAAAATTTACTATAGAAAAGGCAATCCCTGGCGCAATTAAAATTTGCGACAGTAAAAAATTATTTTTTGAAAAATTTACTGTAGAAAAGGCAATCCCTGGCGTATTTAAAATTTGCTACAGTAAAAAGTTATTTTTTGAAAAATTTACTATAGCAAAGGCAATCCCTGCGCAATTAAAATTTGCGACAGTATAAAATTAATTTTTGAAAAATTTACTATAGAAAAGGCAATCCCTGGCGGATTTAAAATTTGCGACAGTAAAAAATTATTTTTTGAAAAATTTACTATAGAAAAGGCATTCCCTGGCGTATTTAAAATTTGCGACAGTAAAAAATTATTTTTTGAATAATTTACTGTAGAAAAGGCAATCCCTGGCGTAATTAAAATTTGCGACAGTAGAAAATTATTTTTTGAAAAAATTACTATAGAAAAGGTAATCCCTGGCGTAATTAAAATTTGCGACAGTAAAAATTTAATTTTTGAAAAATTTACTGTAGAAAATGCAATTCATGGCGTAATTAAAATTTGCGACAGTAGAAAATTATTTTTTGAAAAAATTACTATAGAAAAGGCAATCCCTGGCGTATTTAAAATTTGCGACAGTAAAAAATTATTTTTTGAATAATTTACTATAGAAAAGGTAATCCCTGGCGTAATTAAAATTTGCGACAGTAAAAATTTAATTTTTGAAAAATTTACTGTAGAAAAGGCAATTCATGGCGTAATTAAAATTTGCGACAGTAAAAAATTAATTTTTGAAAAATTTACTATAGAAAAGCCAATGCCTGGCGCAATTAAAATTTGCGACAGTAAAAAATTATTTTTTGAAAAATTTACTATAGAAAAAGCAATCCCTGGAGTAATTAAAATTTGCGATAGTAAAAAATTATTTTTTGAAAAATTTACTGTAGAAAAGGCAATCCCTGGCCCAATTAAAATTTGCGACAGTAAAAATTATTTTTTGAATAATTTGCTATAGAAAAGGCAATCCCTGGCGGATTTAAAATTTGCGACAGTAAAAAATAAATTTTTGAAAAACTTACTATAGAAAAGGCAAAACCTGGCGTAATTAAAATTTGCGACAATAAAAAATTATTTTTTGAAACATTTACTATAGAAAAGGCAATCCCTGGACTAATTAAAATTTGCGACAGTAAAAAATTAATTTTTGAAAAATTTACTATAGAAAAGGCAATCCCTGGCGTAATTAAAATTTGCGACAGTAAAAAAGTATTTTTTGACAAAATTTACTATAGAATAGGCAATCCCTGGCGTAATTAAAATTTGCGACAGTAAAAAATTATTTTTTGAATAATTTACTGTAGAAAAGGCAATCCCTGGCGCAATTAAAATTTGCGACAGTAGAAAATTATTTTTTGAAAAAATTTACTATAGAAAAGGCAATCCCTGGCGTATTTAAAATTTGCGACAGTAAACAATTAATTTGTTACAAATTTACTATAGAAAAGGCAATCCCTGGCGTAATTAAAATTTGCGACAGTAAAAAATTATTTTTCGAATAATTTACTGTAGAAAAGGCAATCCCTGGCGCAATTAAAATTTGCGACAGTAGAAAATTATTTTTTGAAAAATTTACTATAGAAAAGGCCAATCCCTGGCGTATTTAAAATTTGCGACAATAAAAAATTTTTTTTTGAAAAATTTACTGTAGAAAAGGTAATCCCTGGCGTAATTAAAATTTGCGACAGTACAAATTTAATTTTTGAAAAATTTACTGTAGAAAAGGCAATCCCTGGCGTATTTAAATTTGCGACATTAAAAAATTATTTTTTGAAAAATTTACTGTAGAAATGGCAATCCCTGGCGTAATTAAAATTTGCGACAGTTAAAAATTAATTTTTGAAAAATTTACTGTATGAAAAGGCAATCCCTGGCGTATTTAAAATTTGCAACAGTAGAAAATTATTTTTTGCAAAATTTACTGTAGAAAAGGCAATACCTGGCGTATTTAAAATTTGCGACAGTAAGAAATTAATTTTAGAAGAATTTACTATAGAAAAGGCAATCCCTGGCGTAATTAAAATTTGCGACAGTAAAAAATTAATTTTTGAAAAATTTACTGTAGTAAAGGCAATCTCTGGCGCAATTAAAAATTTGCGAAAGTAAAAAATTAATTTGTGAAAAAATTACTATAGAAAAGGCAATCCCAGGCGTAATTAAAATTTGCGACAGTATAAAATTATTTTTTGAAAAATTTAGTATAGAAAAGGCAATCCCTGGCGTAATTAAAATTTGCGACAGTAAAAAATTATTTTTTGAATAATTTACTGTAGAAAGCCAATCCCTGGCGCAATTAAAATTTGCGACAATAAAAAATTAATTTTTGAAAAATTTACTATAGAAAAGGCAATCCCTGTCGTAATTAAAATTTGCGACAGTAAAAAACTATTTTTTGAAAAATTTACTATAGAAAAGGCAATCCCCGGCGGATTTAAAATTTGGGGCAGTAAAAAATTAATTTTTGAAAAATTTACTATAGAAAAGGCAATCCCTGCGTAATTAAAATTTGCGACAGTAAAAAATTATTTTTTGAATAATTTACTGTAGAAAAGGCAATCCCTGGCGCAATTAAAATTTGCGACAGTATAAAATTATTTTTTGAAAAATTTACTATAGAAAAGGCAAACCTGGCGCAATTAAAATTTGCGACAGTAAAAAATTATTTTTTGAAAAATTTACTGTAGAAAAGGCAATCCCTGCGTATTTAAAATTTGCGACAGTAAAAAATTAATTTTTGAAAAATTTACTATAGAAAAGGCAATCCCTGCGCAATTAAAATTTGCGACAGTATAAAATTAATTTTTGAAAAATTTACTATAGAAAAGGCAATCCCTGGCGGATTTAAAATTTGCGACAGTAAAAAATTATTTTTTGAAAAATTTACTATAGAAAAGGCAATCCCTGGCGCAATTAAATTTGCGACAGTATAAAATTAGTTTTTGAAAAATTTAGTATAGAAAAGGCAATCCCTGGCGTAATTAAAATTTGAGACAGTAAAAATTATTTTTTGAAAAATTAACTATAGAAAAGACAATCCCTGGCGTAACTAAAATTTGCGACAGTAAAAAGTTATTTTTTGAATAATTTACTATAGAAATGGCAATCCCTGGCGCAATTTAAAATTTGCGACAGTAAAAAATTTATTTTTGAAAAATTTACTATAGAAAAAGGCAATCCCTGGCGTAATTAAAATTTGCGACCAGGTAAAAAATTATTTTTTGAATAATATACTATAGAAATGGCAATCCCTGGCGTATTTAAAATTTGCGACAGTAAAAAATTAATTTTTGAAAAATTTACTATAGAAAAGGCAATCCCTGGCGTAATTAAAATTTGCGACAATAAAAAATTATTTTTTGAATATTTTACTGTAGAAAGGCAATCCCTGGCGCAATAAAATTTGCAACAATAGAAAATTATTTTTTGAAAAATTTGCTATAGAAAAGGCAATCCCTGGCGCATTTAAAATTTGCGGCAATAAAAAATTAATTTGTGAAAAATTTACTATAGAAAAGGCAATCCCTGGCGTAGTTGAAATTTGCGACAATAGAAAATTAATTTTTGAAAAATTTACTGTAGAAAAGGCAATCCCTGGCGCAATTTAAAATTTGCGACATTAAAATTTATTTTTTTGAAAATTTACTGTAGAAAAGGCAATCCCTGGCGTAATTAAAATTTGCGACAATAAAAAATTAATTTTTGAAAAATTTACTGTAGAAAAAGCAATCCCTGGCGTATTTAAAATTTGCGACAGTAGAAAATTATTTTTTGCAAAATTTACTGTAGAAAAGGCAATCCCTGGCGTATTTAAAATTTCCGACAGTAAAAAATTATTTTTTGAAAATTTTCTGTAGAAAAGGCAATCCCTGGCGCAATTAAAATTGTTCGACAGTAGAAAATTATTTTTTGCAAAATTTACTGTAGAAAAGGCAATCCCTGTCGTAATTAAAATTTTCGACAGTAAAAAATTATTTTTTGAAAAATTTACTGTAGAAAAGGCAAATCCCTGGCGCAATTAAAATTTGTGACAGTAGAAAATTATTTTTTGAAAAATTTACTATAGAAAAGGCAATCGCTGGCCTATCTAAAATTTGAGACAGTAAAAAATTATTTTTGAAAAATTTACTGTAGAAAAGGCAATCCCTGGCGTAATTAAAATTTGCGACAGTAGAAAATTATTTTTTGAAAAATTTACTATAGAAAAGGCAATCCCTGGAGTATTTAAAATTTGCGACAGTAAAAAATTAATTTTTGAAAAATTTACTATAAAAAAAGGCAATCCCTGGCGTAATTAAAATTTGCGACAGTAAAAAATTAATTTTTGAAAAATTTACTATAGAAAAGGCAATCCCTGGCGTAATTAAAATTTGCGATAGTAAAAAATTATTTTTGAATAATTTACTTTAGAAAAGGCAATCCCTGGCGCAATTAAAATTTGCGACAGTAGAAAATTATTTTTTGACAAATTTACTATAGAAAATGGCAATCCCTGGCGTAATTAAAATTTGCGACAGTAAAAAATTATTTTTCGAATAATTTACTGTAGAAAAGGCAATCCCTGCGCAATTAAAATTTGCGACAGTAGAAAATTATTTTTTGAAAAATTTACTATAGAAAAGGCAATCCTGGCGTATTTAAAATTTGCGACAGTAAAAAATTATTTTTTGAATAATTTACTATAGAAAAGGTAATCCCTGGCGTAATTAAAATTTGCGACAGTAAAAATTTAATTTTTGAAAAATTTACTGTAGAAAAGGCAATTCATGGCGTAATTAAAATTTGCGACAGTAAAAAATTAATTTTTGAAAAATTTACTATAGAAAAGCCAATGCCTGGCGCAATTAAAATTTGCGACAGTAAAAAATTATTTTTTGAAAAATTTACTATAGAAAAAGCAATCCCTGGAAGTAATTAAAATTTGCGATAGTAAAAAATTATTTTTTGAAAATTTTACTGTAGAAAAGGCAATCCCTGGCCCAATTAAAATTTGCGACAGTAAAAAATTATTTTTTGAATAATTTGCTATAGAAAAGGCAAATCCCTGGCGGATTTAAAATTTGCGACAGTAAAAAATAAATTTTTGAAAAACTTACTATAGAAAAGGCAAAACCTGGCGTAATTAAAATTTGCGACAGTAAAAAATTATTTTTTGAAACATTTACTATAGAAAAGGCAATCCTGGACTAATTAAAATTTGCGACAGTAAAAAATTAATTTTTGAAAAAGTTTACTATAGAAAAGGCAATCCCTGGCGTAATTAAAATTTGCGACAGTAAAAAAGTATTTTTTGACAAATTTACTATAGAATAGGCAATCCCTGGCGTAATTAAAATTTGCGACAGTAAAAAATTATTTTTTGAATAATTTACTGTAGAAAAGGCAATCCCTGGCGCAATTAAAATTTGACGACAGTAGAAAAGTATTTTTTTGAAAAAATTTACTATAGAAAAGGCAATCCCTGGCGTATTTAAAATTTGCGACAGTAAACAATTAATTTGTTACAAATTTACTATAGAAAAAGCAATCCCTGGCGTAATTAAAATTTGCGACAGTAAAAAATTATTTTTCGAATAATTTACTGTAGAAAAGGCAATCCCTGGCGCAATTAAAATTTGCGACAGTAGAAAATTATTTTTTTGAAAAATTGTACTATAGAAAAGGCAATCCCTGGCGTATTTAAAATTTGCGACAATAAAAAATTTTTTTTTTGAAAAATTTACTGTAGAAAAGGTAATCCCTGGCGTAATTAAAATTTGCGACAGTACAAATTTAATTTTTGAAAAATTTACTGTAGAAAAGGCAATCCCTGGCGTATTTAAAATTTGCGACATTAAAAAATTATATTTTTGAAAAAATTTACTGTAGAAAAGGCAATCCCTGGCGTAATTAAAATTTGCGACAGTTAAAAATTATAATTTTTGAAAAATTTACTGGTAGAAAAGGCAATTCCCTGGCGTATTTAAAATTTTGCAACAGTAGAAAATTATTTTTTGCAAAATTTACTGTAGAAAAGGCAATACCTGGCGTATTTAAAATTTGCGACAGTAAGAAATTAATTTTAGAAGAATTTACTATAGAAAAGGCAATCCCTGGCGTAATTAAAATTTGCGACAGTAAAAAATTAATTTTTGAAAAATTTACTGTAGTAAAGGCAATCTCTGGCGCAATTAAAATTTGCGAAAGTAAAAAATTAATTTGTGAAAAATTTACTATAGAAAAGGCAATCCCAGGCGTAATTAAAATTTGCGACAGTATAAAATTATTTTTTGAAAAATTTAGTATAGAAAAGGCAATCCCTGGCGTAATTAAAATTTGCGACAGTAAAAAATTATTTTTTGAATAATTTACTGTAGAAAAGCCAATCCCTGGCGCAATTAAAATTTGCGACAATAAAAAATTAATTTTTGAAAAATTTACTATAGAAAAGGCAATCCCTGTCGTAATTAAAATTTGCGACATTAAAAAAACTATTTTTTGAAAAATTTACTATAGAAAAGGCAATCCCTGGCGGATTTAAAACTTGGGGCAGTAAAAAATTAATTTTTGAAAAATTTACTATAGAAAAGGCAATCCCTGGCGTAATTAAAATTTGCGACAGTAAAAAAATTATTTTTTGAATAATTTACTGTAGAAAAGGCAATCCCTGGCGCAATTAAAATTTGCGACAGTATAAAATTATTTTTTGAAAAATTTACTATAGAAAAGGCAAACCTGGCGCAATTAAAATTTGCGACAGTAAAAAATTATTTTTTGAAAAATTTACTGTAGAAAAAGGCAATCCCTGGCGTATTTAAAATTTGCGACAGTAAAAAATTATTTTTTGAAAAATTTACTATAGAAAAGGCAATCCCTGCGCAAATTAAAATTTGCGACAGTATAAAATTAATTTTTGAAAAATTTACTATAGAAAAGGCAATCCCTGGCGGATTTAAAATTTGCGACAGTAAAAAATTATTTTTGAAAAAATTTACTATAGAAAAGGCAATCCCTGGCGCAATTAAAATTTGCGACAGTATAAAATTAGTTTTTGAAAAATTTAGTATAGAAAAGGCAATCCCTGGCGTAATTAAAATTTGAGACAGTAAAAAATTATTTTTTGAAAAATTAACTATAGAAAAGACAATCCCTGGCGTAACTAAAATTTGCGACAGTAAAAAGTTATTTTTTGAATAATTTACTATAGAAATGGCAATCCCTGGCGCAATTAAAATTTGCGACAGTAAAAAATTTATTTTTGAAAAATTTACTATAGAAAAAGGCAATCCCTGGCGTAATTAAAATTTGCGACAGTAAAAAATTATTTTTTTGAATAATATACTATAGAAAAAGGCAATCCCTGGCGTATTTAAAATTTGCGACAGTAAAAAATTAATTTTTGAAAAATTTACTATAGAAAAGGCAATCCCTGGCGTAATTAAAATTTGCGACAGAATATTTTACTGTAGAAAAGGCAATCCCTGGCGCAATTAAAATTTGCAACAATAGAAAATTATTTTTTGAAAAATTTGCTATAGAAAAGGCAATCCCTGGCGCATTTAAAATTTGCGGCAATAAAAAATTAATTTGTGAAAAATTTACTATAGAAAAGGCAATCCCTGGCGTAGTTGAAATTTGCGACAGTAGAAAATTAATTTTTGAAAAATTTACTGTAGAAAAGGCAATCCCTGGCGCATTTAAAATTTGCGACATTAAAATTTATTTTTTTGAAAAATTTACTGTAGAAAAGGCAATCCCTGGCGTAATTAAAATTTGCGACAGTAAAAAATTAATTTTTGAAAAATTTACTGTAGAAAAAGCAATCCCTGGCGTATTTAAAATTTGCGACAGTAGAAAATTATTTTTTGCAAAATTTACTGTAGAAAAGGCAATCCCTGGCGTATTTAAAATTTGCGACAGTAAAAAATTATTTTTTGAAAAATTTTCTGTAGAAAAGGCAATCCCTGGCGCAATTAAAATTTTCGACAGTAGAAAATTATTTTTTGCAAAATTTACTGTAGAAAAGGCAATCCCTGTCGTAATTAAAATTTTCGACAGTAAAAAATTATTTTTTGAAAAATTTACTGTAGAAAAGGCAATCCCTGGCGCAATTAAAATTTGTGACAGTAGAAAATTATTTTTTGAAAAATTTACTATAGAAAAGGCAATCGCTGGCCTATTTAAAATTTGAGACAGTAAAAAATTATTTTTTGAAAAATTTACTGTAGAAAAGGCAATCCCTGGCGTAATTAAAATTTGCGACAGTAGAAAATTATTTTTTGAAAAATTTACTATAGAAAAGGCAATCCCTGGAGTATTTAAAATTTGCGACAGTAAAAAATTAATTTTTGAAAAATTTACTATAAAAAAAGGCAATCCCTGGCGTAATTAAAATTTGCGACAGTAAAAAATTAATTTTTGAAAAATTTACTATAGAAAAGGCAATCCCTGGCGTAATTAAAATTTGCGATAGTAAAAAATTATTTTTTGAATAATTTACTTTAGAAAAGGCAATCCCTGGCGCAATTAAAATTTGCGACAGTAGAAAATTATTTTTTGACAAATTTACTATAGAAAAGGCAATCCCTGGCGTAATTAAAATTTGCGACAGTAAAAAATTATTTTTCGAATAATTTACTGTAGAAAAGGCAATCCCTGGCGCAATTAAAATTTGCGACAGTAGAAAATTATTTTTTGAAAAATTTACTATAGAAAAGGCAATCCCTGGCGTATTTAAAATTTGCGACAATAAAAAAATTTTTTTTGAAAAATTTACTGTAGAAAAGGTAATCCCAGGCGTAATTAAAATTTGCGACAGTACAAATTTAATTTTTGAAAAATTTACTGTAGAAAAGGCAATCCCTGGCGTATTTAAAATTTGCGACATTAAAAAATTATTTTTTGAAAAATTTACTATAGAAAAGGCAATCCCTGGCGTATTTAAAATTTGCGACAATAAAAAATTTTTTTTTGAAAAATTTACTGTAGAAAAGGTAATCCCTGGCGTAATTAAAATTTGCGACAGTACAAATTTAATTTTTGAAAAATTTACTGTAGAAAAGGCAATCCCTGGCGTATTTAAAATTTGCGACATTAAAAAATTATTTTTTGAAAAATTTACTGTAGAAAAGGCAATCCCTGGCGTAATTAAGATTTGCGACAGTTAAAAATTAATTTTTGAAAAATTTACTGTAGAAAAGGCAATCCCTGGCGTATTTAAAATTTGCAACAGTAGAAAATTATTTTTTGCAAAATTTACTGTAGAAAAAGCAATACCTGGCGTATTTAAAATTTGCGACAGTAAGAAATTAATTTTAGAAGAATTTACTATAGAAAAGGCAATCCCTGGCGTAATTAAAATTTGCGACAGTAAAAAATTAATTTTTGAAAAATTTACTGTAGTAAAGGCAATCTCTGGCGCAATTAAAATTTGCGAAAGTAAAAAATTAATTTGTGAAAAATTTACTATAGAAAAGGCAATCCCAGGCGTAATTAAAATTTGCGACAGTATAAAATTATTTTTTGAAAAATTTAGTATAGAAAAGGCAATCCCTGGCGTAATTAAAATTTGCGACAGTAAAAAATTATTTTTTGAATAATTTACTGTAGAAAAGCCAATCCCTGGCGCAATTAAAATTTGCGACAATAAAAAATTAATTTTTGAAAAATTTACTATAGAAAAGGCAATCCCTGTCGTAATTAAAATTTGCGACATTAAAAAACTATTTTTTGAAAAATTTACTATAGAAAAGGCAATCCCTGGCGGATTTAAAATTTGGGGCAGTAAAAAATTAATTTTTGAAAAATTTACTATAGAAAAGGCAATCCCTGGCGTAATTAAAATTTGCGACAGTAAAAAATTATTTTTTGAATAATTTACTGTAGAAAAGGCAATCCCTGGCGCAATTAAAATTTGCGACAGTATAAAATTATTTTTTGAAAAATTTACTATAGAAAAGGCAAACCTGGCGCAATTAAAATTTGCGACAGTAAAAAATTATTTTTTGAAAAATTTACTGTAGAAAAGGCAATCCCTGGCGTATTTAAAATTTGCGACAGTAAAAAATTATTTTTTGAAAAATTTACTATAGAAAAGGCAATCCCTGCGCAATTAAAATTTGCGACAGTATAAAATTAATTTTTGAAAAATTTACTATAGAAAAGGCAATACCTGGCGGATTTAAAATTTGCGACAGTAAAAAATTATTTTTTGAAAAATTTACTATAGAAAAGGCAATCCCTGGCGCAATTAAAATTTGCGACAGTATAAAATTAGTTTTTGAAAAATTTAGTATAGAAAAGGCAATCCCTGGCGTAATTAAAATTTGAGACAGTAAAAAATTATTTTTTGAAAAATTAACTATAGAAAAGACAATCCCTGGCGTAACTAAAATTTGCGACAGTAAAAAGTTATTTTTTGAATAATTTACTATAGAAATGGCAATCCCTGGCGCAATTA
Organism: Dioctria linearis; assembly: GCA_963930735.1. Lineage (NCBI taxonomy): Eukaryota > Metazoa > Arthropoda > Insecta > Diptera > Asilidae > Dioctria > Dioctria linearis. The sequence goes on from CAWVNZ010002627.1 coordinate 61,289, forward strand.
AAATTTGCGACAGTAAAAAATTTATTTTTGAAAAATTTACTATAGAAAAGGCAATCCCTGGCGTAATTAAAATTTGCGACAGTAAAAAATTATTTTTTGAATAATATACTATAGAAAAGGCAATCCCTGGCGTATTTAAAATTTGCGACAGTAAAAAATTAATTTTTGAAAAATTTACTATAGAAAAGGCAATCCCTGGCGTAATTAAAATTTGCGACAATAAAAAATTATTTTTTGAATATTTTACTGTAGAAAAGGCAATCCCTGGCGCAATTAAAATTTGCAACAATAGAAAATTATTTTTTGAAAAATTTGCTATAGAAAAGGCAATCCCTGGCGCATTTAAAATTTGCGGCAATAAAAAATTAATTTGTGAAAAATTTACTATAGAAAAGGCAATCCCTGGCGTAGTTGAAATTTGCGACAGTAGAAAATTAATTTTTGAAAAATTTACTGTAGAAAAGGCAATCCCTGGCGCATTTAAAATTTGCGACATTAAAATTTATTTTTTTGAAAAATTTACTGTAGAAAAGGCAATCCCTGGCGTAATTAAAATTTGCGACAGTAAAAAATTAATTTTTGAAAAATTTACTGTAGAAAAAGCAATCCCTGGCGTATTTAAAATTTGCGACAGTAGAAAATTATTTTTTGCAAAATTTACTGTAGAAAAGGCAATCCCTGGCGTATTTAAAATTTGCGACAGTAAAAAATT